>JABCPV010000378.1:0-29524 GCA_016584345.1 Suillus ampliporus | reverse complement strand
TGATACATTTGCACTCACATCCAGAATGGACAGAAGGTCTTTGAAGCCAGCTTCTTCTACTGATGACATAGGTGTCCCAATGTACAGCTCCTTGTGAGCACCTATGAGTAGCAGTTTTCTATCCACAGAAAAGCCTAAGTAGCACACTGTGTTTGTGCAGGAGAGGTGGACCAACTGGGAGGGTCATATCTAGACTCCACGGACAAACTGAATGATTTAAATGATGCACTCATTAGCTCGAGCGCATCGAGCCAAAATAAAGCAATGTGTCTCCACTTTCGAGAATGGCACTCATCGGAGTTTGAAAATTCAGACCGTTTGACATCCAGGTCAACCTTACATACTTTATGTGATACTTATCCCTGCATCCACTAACCACCCACGCATCTGCACTAGCTCCAGCACATCCCAACACTTTTCAGGAATTTTATAATTATGGAAAGTGCTGTAATATTTGTGATTAGTGTGCTCTATGATGTGACCTTCCCCGTTCCAATGTCCCATAACCTTACCGTCAATCGCCTATTAGTCACAAAATAAGTGGCACCCTGGAGAGGGACCCCGAACACCCCTCAACACACTGTGCCCAATGGTGCCAGCGACACTCAAAAGTGTCACTACCTCTCTATAGAACACTCAAATTGCATGTGAAATCGCAGAGGCAGCGGCCAAGTAACTATCGGACACCCTCACTCCTCAAATTGTGCAACATGTCATCGTGGCTATCGCACCTCAAGTGGCATGAGTCCTTACCACCTCAGAATCTCTAACCTCAACTCTCAACTCCATTGGTAGGGAATGCACCGAGAAGGAGGATGGCATCAAAACAGCCATGGTTCGCATAGAGGAAGCAGCAGATGCCCTCTACGAATCAGTAGAAACGTATCAGAAAGCCCTTCAAACACTAACCCCCTCCCTAGACGCCATGCAAGAAAAAATTGACATGCTCTCCACACAGATGACCAAGGTACCCACTCAACAGCCCATGACAACGCCATCCTACAGTGCAGCAGTCACTGCCAACATGGAAACAAACATCGACAAGGCAGTCGGCCGAGCAGCAATTAGAGCCGGCAGATATTAATAGACCCAAAGCCAGGCAACCAGCTCTTCCCAGCCAACATGCCCACCTCCGACATCGCAAAGAAACTCAACGAGGCTCTGGATAAGGCAAGGGACGAATCTGCTCCCCAGGGTAAGATCAAAGCGGTAACGGTCCTCAGAAATGGTGGACTCATAGTCGAACTTAAATCGGAATCTCTGGCCTCATGGCTCAATAACTCTCCTGGTAAAACGGCTCTGGAAAGCCATATTGATATCGATGTATCGTTCCGCTACCGCTCTTACCAAATAGTACTGGAATACTTACCGATTCAGTTACAGATCGAGAACGAAGGATTCCTCCGACAGATTGAACAAGAAAATCAACTACCACCAGTGTCTATAGCCAGCATCAGATGGATCAAACCAACGGCAAAACGGTCCCCACAACAAACGAAGGCTTTCGCACTAATCCACATATCTGACATTCACACGGCCAATGACATATTACGAGACGTCCTCTTGCATAGCGAACAAACGTATCAGCGTTCGCAAGGACAAAAAGAACCTCTGAGATGCGCAAAATGCCAGAAGTACAACCACATAGCAAAGAACTGCATGTCCACTGTAGACATCTGGGGCACCTGTGGAGACAACCATCGTACATCCTCCTGCAACTCGTTCAAAACCACACGATGTGTCAACTGTCGCAGCCAACAGCACACGAGCTGGAGCCGTTCATGCCCGGAATTCAACAAACGGTGTCAAGATATCGATGAAATGTACCCGGAGAACTGCATGCCCTACTTCCCAACCGAAAACATATGGACTCAGATCACCTGCCCACCTGAAAACACCCAAATCCATCCCAGTATCACCACGACACTCCGAATGACAATCCGAATGACACCCCGAATGACATTCGCAAAGATCAAACCACACCTCGACTATGACAATCCACCATCAACTTCCAGCAATGATGCCCCCACTCCCCCTCATCCCAACCTCCTCAAGACGAAGCTATACACTCCATCATCACTCAACTCTCACAGCTGGGCCCCATCCCCGCCCCCGATAGTATTTCCTCTACCTCCATTTCTAATGTCTGAACAACCTAACAACACTAATGCCCACCTTCATATCTGGCAGCAGAATCTAAATACCTCTATGGTAGCCTAAGCCTCGCTACTCAATAATGCAACCATATCTGACTGGGACGTCGTAATTATTCAAGAACCACATTAATTTTCTCTGTAACACGAATGCTAACCATCGGTGGCGCGTACTATACCCGACGCAGCACTACTCTCACCCTCAACAGCGCACCCGAGCCATCACCCTAGTCAATTCGAACCTGGACACCAACACCTGGAGTCAAATAGCGTTTCCATCATCTGATGTTGTAATTTTGCAGATCTCAAGTCCGATGGGCCACTGCACCATCTTCAACATATACAACGACGGCAACTCACAACGAACGCTCGACACTCTGGACGAATTCTTAGAACAGAACATTGGTATCCTCTGCCCCTTGGAAAATGACCATATGCTGTGGATGGGGGACTTCAATAGACACCATCCGCTATGGGAGGAACATAGAAACCGCCACCTTTTCAATTACAACACAGCCGGACCGCTAATAGATCTTATAGCCAACTACGGCATGCTCCAGTTACTCCCATGCAGCATACCCACACTGCAATTGACATCCACCAGCAATTGGACGTGCCCAGATAACGTCTTCGGTACCGAGCAGATAGCCGACGTGGTCATTACCTGCGACACGGACCCAGGACAATGAGGTCCACGCACTGACCATGTACCTATCCATTTAGTACTCGACCTCAGCATAGCACAATCCAACGACACACCTGAGCAGGAATTGGAGGGACACGGACTGGGAACTATTCAACATGCACCTGAAGGAGACCCTAGCGCCCATCCCACCAAGCCCCCTAGCATCAGCGGACGAGTTTCAACAAGCAGCACAGACCCTTACTAATGCCATCATCAGCACCATCAAAGCCCAAGTCCCCCAGTCTAAGCCCTGCCCTTATTCTAAGCGTTGGTGGAACCGAGAACTAACTAAAATGTGTCGACAGGTCAATGAACTCAGCCACCTGGCATATCAACTATGAGGCTTACCCAACCACCCATGTCATGAGGATCTCAAGACCATCAAGAAAAGCTATGCGGAAAAAATCGAATCAACAAAGAAGCAGCACTGGACAGACTGGCTCAAGAACATAGAAGGTAATGATATCTGGACAGCAAACCAGTACATCTCATCGGAGCCCAAGGACGGAGGCAAAGCCAGAATACCAACGCTCAAAACCAAGAACCCCGACAGAAGCATCATAGAAGCCAGCACTAACCACAAGAAGAGCCTACTAATAGCTAAGTCTTTCTTTCTCCCGCCCCTTACTGATGATCCTATCCCAGCAGACAATGTCTACCCTGAACCTGTAGAGCCCCACACACCATTCACCAAGGACGAAATCCTGCGTGCAATTGCAAAACTCAGCGGTCTCAAAGCCCTGGACCAGACAGAATACACAATATAGTCTACAAGCAATGTGCAACGATACTAACCCCATATCTAGTTCACCTCTTCAATGCCACATTCACCTATCATACATACTTCAACCTGTGGCGCCAATTCACCACAGTGGTGCTACAAAAGCCTGGGAAGGCCAACTACACCATACCCAAGGCATATCACCCTATCGCCTTGCTTAGTACCATGGGTAAACTGCTCACTGCAGTAGTCACGGAACACCTTACCTACGTACTGGAAAAATATCAACTCCTCCCCCACACCCATTTCGGCAGAAGACCAGGACACTAAACCACGGACTCACTTCACCTGCTCGAAGCCATGGTAAAGAACGCTTGGCGTTCTCACAAAGTAGCATCGGCGCTATTTCTCGATATCGAAGGGGCATTCCCAAACGCGGTCACCAAACGCCTTATCCATAACATGCACATGCGCCGCATCCCAGGTGACATTGTCAGCTTTACCAAACGTGTGCTAACGAATCATAAAACTCAGCTCAAATTCAATGACTACACCTCTGACTGGATCCCCATCAACAACGGCATAGGCCAAGGGGATCCTCTATCTATGATCTTATACATAATATACAGCTCAGACTTAGTAGACATCGCCAAGAAACGTCGCTGGCAACGAGTCCCTCAAAGAACTCACTCTAGCATTCGTAGATGACCACGCCTTGGTCGCCATTGGTAACGACTTCGAATCCACTCATGCCATCCTCGCCGATATGTTAGAATGCCCCAGAGGAGCATATGAATGGTCCAGAGCACATAACTCGAAGTTTGAAACTAACAAGTTTGCCTTAATAGATTTCTCTATGAACCGTCAACGAGACCGCCCTGACATGCTCATCCAAGGAACCACCATCTGCCCAACCCCCACCCATCATTTCCTCGGAGTAATAGTAGATCAGGAGCTGAGATGGTCAGCGCAGATAGACAATGCAGTGGCCAAGGGAACGGCCTATATCTTCCAGCTATGTAGACTTTCCTCTGCTGCCAAGGGTATTCCACTACACCTAATGTGTCAGCTCTACCAGGCAGTAGCAGCGCCCAAGATACTCTACACCACTGACCTTTGGTTCAATCCCACTTTCCACAACGGTTCGGACCTCCCACAGCGAGGATCGATTGGCATAGCCAAACACCTCAATTCTGTGCAGCAACTAGCAGCCATAGCCATCATGGGAGCCATGCGAACGACACCGACAGACCTCCTAGAGGTTCACGCTAACCTCTGGCCCATGCCACTCCTCCTGCAAAACGCCTGTCACCGTGCAATAGTTCGCATCTCCACTCTCCCCAGCTCCCACCTGCTACACGGTCCAGTACGTTGTGCTGCAAATTCATACATTGGGGCACATCATTCCTCTCTCCACATTCTCACCCACTGCTTCGCCATCATCCCCTGCAACATCGAATCATTAATACCCGCACACAAACCTCCCCAGCACTCCAACGTTCACAAAGTCCGGATAGCCAAATCCAAGCAGCAAGCAATAGAAGAACACGCCCAATGCACAGATACTATTCAGATATACAGCGATGGCTCAGGCCATGAAGGCAAGATCGGAGCCGCAGCAATCCTTTTTTGCGCAGGCCAACGCCCAAGAACCCTTTGTTACCACCTCGGAACAGACAAAGAACACACCGTGTTCGAAGCAGAGGCCATCAGCCTAAACTTAGCGGCCGAGCTGCTGGCCACAGAAGCAGACCCCACCTTCCCAGTATCTATCCTCGTCGACAACCAAGCTGCGATACAATCCAGTGAAGGCTCTTACTCACGTCCAGGATCCTACTTGACCGATCTTTATTGTGACAGATTAGCTGGCCTTGAAAAAGAACACAGAGACTTTAAGGTCACCGTCCGATGGATCCCAGGACACTCCAATGTACATGGTAACGAAGAAGCAGACAAGCATGCAAAAAAGGCAGTGGAAGGCTGCCATAACAACAGCCCTGCAGCAAACCTACCCAACTTCCTTCGTTACAGTTCAATGCCACTCAGCATTTCAGCACTCAAAGCCGCTCACAAAGCCTACACGCATGCTCGCTGGAAAAGAATATGGCAGAAATCCCCCCACTACAACCGTACTAACAACATCGATCCTAAGCTACTACAATGCTCCTTCGTCAAATTGACCACTTCCTTTCCCAAATGCTTAACCGGAGTCTATATGGCCTTATGCACTCAACATGCCCCACTACACCATCACCTTCACCACATAGGCAAAGCCCCATCCCCACACTGTCCGCACTGCCCGGACACGAATGAAACCGTGTCTCACCTTCTACTAGACTGCCCCTTCTACTGTCGTGAACGTCATGCTCTCGTTGTCACACTTGGGCGAAAAGCCACATCTCTGCCTTTCCTCTTAGCCAGCCCCCAAGCCACTCAACACCTCATCCAGTACCTCAATGCTACTCAGAGACTCAGAAAGACATTTGGTGAGATCCCGATACCTCATTCCGCCTCCAGACCAACACAATTAGTCCCTTAGAAGATACATAGACCATCAGCATACCCTCGCAACATGTACCAACACCTAAAGTCTCCACCCTGTTTCAACATCCTGTATCACTACCCTGTACCACACAAACCAACTCACTCACTTACATGGGATCACCTGCAAAAGAAGCAGGCATCAGCCAAACACACCCATTGTCAGCCAAAGACCACATTGGCCATACAACCCATATGTTTGCACCCCTCCCGATTCCTGTACCCATTGCCTTAGGCAATTGAGTACACGTTCAGATGTCACATATGAAAGTCATACAAACCGATGCAAACACCATTATAAAGTCGTCTCATCAACAAGGTGGCACACCTAAAACAGCTGGTGGGAACAGGCGGACTGATGGAGGCATGCCTCACATCAGGGCATCCGCACACCTGGAGATGTGAAAGAGACACTGGGGGTCTCATAGACTAGAAAGTAATGTCCTACATAGATTTCATCTGCAAAGGACAGAAATTGGATTTTTTTTTAAAAAAAAAAAAAACCTTACCGTCCCATCTTTGTTCCCAGTTTGGAGACAATGCTATCATAATCACTGACTGGTAGCGACCCCCCGAGTCATTTTGCCATTCGTAGCCCATCTGTGTGTTGTTTTCCAGGTTCCATACTCGGATCAAGCCATCGCTTGCACTGGTTATCAGATCTTTTCTGCTATGCACAGTACCTTCTACCCAGTCGCACAAATGGACAGGTATCATCTGGCAGGACATTACCCCCAGTGTCTTCATATATGGAGCAGGGTAATCCATGGTCGGCACCCAGAGTTCTCACCTAAGGCGGAATGCAGACTATGTATGTGAGAGCAGTCTGAATACAAATCAGTTTTCTTTCCAGATAAAAATTATTGGTGAGTTGACAAGCCTATCTTCTTTCACTTCAATTCTTGTCAATAGAAGCGCACAAGGCATTGCTCACGAAAAAAATGACTTCGATCTTGACCCTCAGGATGGCATTGGGACTATGCATGCAGGAATCATTAAGGCAATCCGAGTCGCAGGTAAACAACTGGTTCAATTACAGTACACTATGTCATAATGTATACGTTAGTAATGTATAAATCTCATATTGTATTGAGTTTTGGCAGCTCCCATCATGGTATGCGGGTAGACGCCCAAAAAATTGAATAATGTATAATGTATAGCCTTTGGAGGTCCAATATACACTATGAGATATGGTTTGTACCAAGTAGTACTACTGTTGAGTTGCCAGAAGTTGATGCATAACAACGTTGTGAGATAAACAATTTTATAGTCATTCTAGTCCCAATGGTGCACAGCCCTAAAAAATGCCAGCCACGTCCAAATCCCGCCCCATACAAGCGGAAACCAAAGACACCTCATCAGAAAGATGGTCCTGCAACATCTACAAAGATTTCTGATACTAACAGGCAGGAAGAATCTTACTTTGACCGACTGGCTGGTGGTGTTTGCATACATTGATGAACATCCAGACTTACCCCAGGATCATATTGTTCAGCATTTCAAGACACGAAAAGAAGGGATGCTTGGATTTACCCAAGCGACCCTAGAGCGGCGCTACAGGCGCGAGGAATTGCAGAATGCAAAGCAGGCTACATTAGACCAATTCTGGAATATCAAGTAACATACCATTTCGATGTACTCGCTGAATGTATTGATTTTTGGACTATGTGCAAGTAGCACACATCGACACCCCCAATCTTGGTTGACCCCCCACCGTGGGAATTGTTTGGTAGTGTATATTTTCCATATTGTATAGTGAAAAGGCAGCTCCTGTCGCTATACATTAAGGGTACTCAGAGTAGTTTTAGGATTCTCGGTAAAGCTCGCTAAGGCTCCGCTAGAGCTTACAGGAAACACAGCTAAAACCCACCACAACACTCGGTGCACGTCGGCACGATAGCGGAGTTTGAGATGACACTTATGCATTTGCGAAGCATTTGCAGACTCTGAGGAAATTGAAGTAGATGGTAGGACACAATCTGGGATATATATTTGTAACGAGTAGCGACAAAGTAGATCCCCCCAATACACTTTGTAATTGAACTAGCGGATATCAATAATCAGTCAAAAAAAATACCAAGTCCAGTGATATCATGTGTGCCATAGGTAGGGAGTGTCAGAGGGAAGTGAATAAAGAGAAATCCATTGCCTCGCCATCATGGTAATCGGGCATGGTAATGTCGGCATCATTGAGAGGTGAATCGAAAGTACTGCGAGAGGGTGCGGGGAGCGCGCCAGAATGGGATTGATGTGGGTGCTGGCCATATTGATGGCACTCAGCCCCAGTCGCATAGTCCTGAGGGGCACGGTCAAAACGGTACCGACATGATCACCCTGACACTTACAGTCTGGGAATCCCTGCCAGACAATGGAAGCTCGCACGGCGAGTACATGATGATGGCCCCTGTCGTAGATGATAATGGCCCCGTCATAGATGCAAAAAGGCTGACCACTCGAGGGAGGGTAAGGATGACTGCTTGAGGGAGGAGGGTAAGGCTGACTGCTGGAGGGAGGGGGGGGGGGGGCTGAGACTGCTGAGCGTTAAATTGAGCACTCCCAGAGCGCAAGGTTTCAGAATATGAGCTTGAGGGAGGAAGGTAAGGGTGACCGCTAGGATTAGCGCTGATGGGAGTGGGCTGAGCAAGATGGAAGGTAGACTCCTTCTGGATGTTGTAGTTGGAATGGGTATGACCAGCCTCGAGCTGCCTGCCGGCGAAGATAGAATACCGCAGGTCAGGTGGGATGATCATGTGCAGGGGGAAAGATTAAATAGATTTCCTAAGGCAAAAAGTGGTGAGGCGCGACTTGTGAGATATGTGAGAAGAACATACCTTGTGCACATCACTCCAGACAAATTCGGGAGCTCCAGCTTGATGCTGTTGGTGTGGATCACGAGGCCTGAGTCTAATGTGCAAGGTGAGGTCGACGAGCACATCAGCATGCAAGATGAAACATCGGAAAATTCCGAAATTTCAAACTCCGCTATAAGTGCGGTCACATATACCAACCAGATAGGAGTTTTGATCCCCTCGATCCCCATCATGCCTCGTCAATCCAAACGTGCACAGATGCTGAATGACATTGACCAGGATGCCCTTGTGGTAGCCAGGGCAAGATACCAGCACATTGTGGAAGACGATGACTCTACGGACTCTATCTCAAGCTTTGACTCTTTGGACCTTACCTGCAGCTCGGATCTTGATATTTTCTTGAATATTATGCTTTCCCCCCCTTCACCTCTGTCTCCGGTCTTCTCTGGCTTATCTGATTTTTCTGATGGGGACACCTCTTCGGATGATGATGATCGTATTTTCACCCTCTATAATCGCCTCCAAGACTCCATTGCAGCTCTCCGGGATGAAGTTTTGAGGGCCCGTGTACTCCACAGGCCTGAGGTACCTCTCCCACGAGCCCCACAGCTGCACCTTCTAGTTCATTTCGGGGAACATCGCCCTCTCTTATTTCGTCACAAATTGCGGGTCGACCCAGACATCTTTGACAACATCCTTGATCTAATCTCTGGCCATCACATTTTTCACAACAACTCAAACAACCCCCAGCTTCCTGTTGCTATTCAACTTGCTATTTTTCTCAACCGTGCTGGCCACTACGGGAACGCCATCTCTCTAGTGGATGTGTCTCAATGGGCAGGCGTTAGTGTCGGCTCTGTTGTTAACTGCACTAATCATGTAATGGTTGCACTACTCGACCAGCATGACGCTTTCATGGGCTTCCCTCCCCATGATTCAAAGGATTTCAAGCTTGCTCGGAGGTATAGTGCAAAGGCTAGCACTTGCCCTGAGTGGCAGAATGGGGTCCTAGCTGTTGATGGGACAACAGTTGATTTGTATGCAACACCAGGTTTTTTCCACCAGGCTTTTTATGATAGGAAATCAAAGTATTCCCTTGGCTGTCAAGTGAGTTTGCTTTTTATTTATTTTTTTACCGTTAAAAATTAAAATAAATTCAAGGCAGTCATTATGCCCCACAATCTTCTCATAGTCGATTATTCTCTCGGTCACCCCGGAAGTGTCCATGATGCATATGCATTTAGATCCACTCGTATCTATCAAGAGCATGACACACTTCTGCCAGCTGATCACTGGGTCTGGGCAGACAGTGCTTATCCACTGAGCACCTGGTGTATTCCCCCTTTCAAGAAGCCCCGTAATGGTCGTCTGACAGCAAATCAGAGGACATTTAATTATCATCTTTCTACAGTTTGTATCTTTTTTTACCTGATTGTTTTAAATTTATAATTTCTTTAGGTCCGTGTACATGTCGAACATGCATTTGCTGCATTGAAAGGGCGGTTTCAATCCCTTCAAGATCTCCGACAGAATATCAATTCAGCCGATGACTTGCGGGCAGCTGTCCATTGGATCCAGTGTTGTCTCATACTTCACAATATGATTATCTGGTTTGAAGAAAGTCGAGCTCTTACAGAAACCAGTGGCTCAGTGACATGGGCCCGTCAGGAGGACAGTAATTCCATTCATGGAGCAGAGAATGAAGGACCTGATGGTGATGAGCAAGTGGGTGATAGGTTGTATGAGGGGACTCTGGGTCATGCACATCGTGAGAGGTTGAAGGATCTGTTACTTGACAGTCCCCACTCAAGAGCAGTACTGAAGAGAAGACTGAGAATAGTTACAAACTCTATTGGCAAGCTACTAGTACAGAAGAACATCAGTGTATAGTGAGAACAGTACAACAGGACATGAGTAACATTTGCAAAACATAAACGACAGCATGAAAACGGCATGAAACAAGAACAAATGAGATATTGGAAGCATCACACTCAAGACCTAGAATTAGAACTAGTGATAAGAGCAAGCTCAATCTTGAGGCGTACCGTCGCCGCCTCCTCCGCATGCGCATTCCTGCAATGCGTCATGCGCTTTGATCTCGGCTTCACGAAGACGTATATCAGAATTCTTGGACTCCTGGGAATGTTGATGCGCAACAGCAGCTTCGGCATAGTTATCTGTGCGTTCAGATTCGAGGTACTTGTGCTCGTTGAGCTGACGAGCAAGGTTGTACTTAGCCATGTGCCGTTCGTTCTTCAGCTCTTCCCGAGAAAACCTGTCCGACAGCGCTCTCTCGACGTCGTCATTGCACGCGTCAACCTGACTCTGAATGTCTGACCGCTGCTTCTTCACCCGCCTCTGTTTTCCTGTGGACGCGGAATTAGCTGGGGACGTCATGGATGTTGACACGAGTCCCGACGACAACACCAACGCAGGCTTGGACTGTGAAGAGCCTGAAGAGCAGCGAGAGACTGGTTTGAGTGACCCTGCGCTAGTGCGCCTCTTCGAATCAGCCGCATTGAAGGAGGCATGACCGTCACGATGAGACGTTTGCGACGCGCGTGGTAGCACGAATTTGGATTGAGGCGGGGGGGTGATGGGAGGTGAAGGGGATAACGGAGGAGCTGGCCGTTTTCGACGCAGCACGTGCAGACCTCGGCGGACTGTCTAGGCTGATAGGGTTAGGGTCGTGATGGTAATCCTGTTGCGGGGGGGGAGGAGGCCTCGGTATATCTTTGAAAGAGAAGTCCATCGGCTCATCATCGTCGTAATCGGACATGTTGATGTCGGCGTCATCGAGAGGTGAATTCGAAAGTACTGTGAGAGGGTGCAGGGAGCGCGCCAGAATAGGGTTGATGCAGGTGCTGGCCATACTGCTGATGGCGCTCAGCCCCAGTTGCATAGTCCTGAGGGGCACGGTCAAAATGGTACTGATTGCGGGAAGGCTGACCATCAGAAGAAGGGGAATAAGAATGACCGCTTGAAGGAGGGTAAGGATGGCCGCTTGAGGGAGGAGGGTAAGGCTGACCGCCTGCAGGGGGGTAAGGCTGACTGCTGGAGGGAGGGGGGGGCTGAGACTGACGGGGGGCCTGAGACTGAGGGGGGGGCTGAGGCTGAGGAGGGGGCTGAGACTGCCGAGTGTTATATTGAGCGCTCCCAGAGCGCAGGGTATCAGAATAAGAGCTGCCCGCCATATGCGAGATTGAAAAGTAGTTTGCCGAATGGTCGACCCCCGGGCGTGATGAGATTGTCTTGAGAGATAATGCCGGATTCCCCCCCATGATGCCAGCAAGGTCATCATACCAGGGGAATTCCTTTAAGATTTGCGCTGTGAAATTAATCAGTTAGACTATCATAAAAAAATAGAAAGAAGTACTTACCACGTAAATTCTGGGCGGTGGTTTCATCCTGCGGCATGATACCAGCACCGGTCGCGTTCAACTTGTCATGGCCTTGACAATACTTTTTCGAAAGACTTTAAACGAATATTATTAGTATACATGACAAGAATGGTCAGAAAAAAACATACCCATTGATGTGATTACTCATCGAGTCTCTGAACTTGTCTGGCCCAGCCGCATAATAGCCCGCATATTCTTCATCATGCTCAAAGACGTGCTTTGCAATAACGGCGCACACAGAAACCTTGTCCTTGCCCGAGGGGCGGTCACCATCATCCTGTGATTGCTTCCCGTCCGAGTAGAATAGGATCCGGGTGTCAGCTGGGTGTTCACGGAGGTGGTCGATGATCTTCTGGGTGTGGAAAGGCACAGACTGCCATTGGATTGTGAATCTTGGCTGATCAGAGCTACTAGCAGCAGCAGCAGGACTTCGTGTGCCTCGAGTTTTGCTACCTTTTCCACGAGTGACGGGCCCCTGCATTTGTTCCATGGCCTTTCTGCCCACTCGAAAGGGTGTCTGTAAAGCTTTCAGTCGCGCAGAGCGACGACGAGGTGATGGTCGAACAACAGGCATACCTTTCGAAGTCCACTAGGGTGCCGAAGTCTGCCGCATGTCTGGTGCGTGTTTAGCCCGAGTTTGGTGAGCTTCTAACTGCGCTCTACCGGAGCCTTACCGAGCTTTACCGAAAATTTCAAAACTACTCTGAGTACCACTATGGATTAAAGTCCAGCATTTCTGGACACAAGCAGCATGTTCACGAAATTCGAAAAACCTCAGATATTAGAATCAGACTCAATTGTCATATAGTCGTGCAGTCTTACTATTTGTACAGCAAGAACAATGCGAGTATCATGTAAAGATGGAGGAAGGTATCTGGTATCTGGAGACATTGAAAATATAGACTACTGACCGAGTAGATCAGTCTAAAGTATCCTCAAGGCCAAAATAAAAACCAAAACGGCTGGAAAGCGCTAGAACGGGCACGGACTGCTAGGGGAAACCCAGGCCAGACCTCTAAGGCGGGAGGCGGCGGCTCTACTATCGAGGATAGACTACGACATGCGCAACGACTACCTACTACGAGCCAGGACTCCTGCCACTACGCTGGACCCCTGGCACTCCCGACCTGATCTGTCCTGCCAGAACACCCTGCTCCAGCGTGCCCACTATGATATGTCGACAACCGAGTCCCTGAACAGCCGCTAAGTTGGCAAAGACCAGAATCCACTCCTGAGTATTGGGACTTGTGCACGGAGGTCGAAAGGTGGCGAGCTTCACGTCAATATTCTGGCAGATTACGTCCCTGCCAATGCGATTGCCACCTGCAGAAAAAGTGTGATCCACAAAACGAGGAGAGGGAACCCTGGGATGTCAGGAAACCATAATCCGATGAGTGACTGAACTGTAGGATATAATGAAGAGGACAGCCATGAGACTATTAAGCAGGGCGCCATGAAGGTTGCTAAACCTGCTCCAGCCTGGGCTGTGTCTGGAGTCTCAAAACGACTGGTTAACGAACCTACACCCTCCCCAGCACGGTGGAGTCTACCGCGACAATACTTTATACTGTTGAATCACTAAGTTGTAATCAGTACCAGTAATGTGTCGCCGAGGCGGAAGAACACCAACTTTAGACGTACTGAGGCAGTGAGAAATAGGATCGAAGCATTTGGTCGCTGTTGCAGTCAATGACCTCCGAAAAATAAGGATCATAAGTGGTGAATCCCTTGCAAAATATAACACCACGGAGTAGACTCGGAGATAGCGCGTACCCGTGAACACACCCGTATACCGTGCTGACAGGCACGGTGTGGCCACGGCATCAGTAAACCGATGAGACCTTGATATTGTAGCCGTGCGAATTGTAGAACGGCAGAATTCTGCTCCTGCTAAATATCATCATTTATACCATAAAAAATTTGACTTGTAGATACATTGCCTGCAAATCTAGAGTAATGTGAGCAGTACACGACAAGGTTATGATGTTCCTCAATTGCAGCTAGTGATGTGCAAAGCCCGGCTTTGGGCCGTGAGCCGGGCCCAGCCTGGCCGACTTAGGCCGAGCCTAGCCAGGCCTTGGGGTACGGCTCATGGAAGCTTAAGGCCCGGCTCAAGGTGTGTCCAAGCCTGAGCCGAGCCTTTGAGCCCCAGCTTTCAAGTAAAAATAAATGTATCATGGTGATGTCCGGATGGCTGCATAGTTTATACGCCTCTTTACCATAATACCGGGTCACTCATCCCTCATTTTGCTGACTGCCCAGCCTGTCAATCTGCAAATGGTGTTGCGCATTGACTCGGACACTGAAACTGACGCATGTCCTAAACGGGTTCCTGTGCCGTCAGCGAAGCTAATCAGTGCAGACAATGCGGCTGACCACGAGCTTCCTTCGCACAGAAGAGCCCATATTGCAAATCGTATTACTGAGGCTCCCACACAGCTATTGATTCCTCCACCTTCCGGTGCCATCACATCTCCCTCAAGTTCTGCTAGCTGCATCTTAGACTCTCGCACTGACTTAAATGCGGATGACAGTGAAATTGAGCTGATTAGCACCCATTCCAATAAACGGCTTATCAAAGGTATCTTTCTTTGTTGTTTTACATGTACTTCTAACACAATCACTTTCATTACAGGACGAAAACATGCAGACAGCCCTGATGCTGACTTTGAGCCCACTGAACCCGACGAGGAGGAAGATACACCAGCACCAAAAAAACTGCCCAAAAAACGGCAGAAGCAAGGTATTTGCCCTGTTCTCTTACGATGCACTACCACTGATGAATGATTATAGACCAATATGTAACTAACACCGATTCAGTGGATGCCAATGGCTTTCTTGAGGACATTGATGTCATGGATATCAATGAGCCATCCAAGCCCAGACGAGAGGAGTGCAGCCGTGATATTGATGCATTCTTCTCCGCTCCATATCTCAAGGATGGCAAGAAATATCGAGACTGTCATGCTTGCAGGTGAGCCCTTTTAGTTCCGATGGCATCGCAATTGATTTTTCTCTTAGTAAATCTCACAAATGCCCCGTCTCATTTGTGAATGAAGTGACAACATTACGCCGACATCAGGAGTCTGTGCATCAGGTAAGTTTTTCGTTGTCATTCAACTTTGTATTTATTCAATTGTATCTTGAGGGTGATTATCTTAAATGGGTGAAGAACAACAACTTCATGTCAATGCTCCCCAAGGATGCCAAACGACGCCGAGAAGAAGCTGCCACAGACCAACAGTCTAGTATCAATAGCCACCTCAAGCCACGTGTGCCAAATGAGCGCATCATTCAATATACAGACACATTGTTTCGAGAGGCTGCAACTCAGTGGTTGATAGACACAGACCAGATATACTTGTTTTGAATTTTCGAGGGCGATTCACAGTGTCTCATCGGTTGTCAGCCCTTAGAAGCTCTTGAACACCCAGCATTCAAGAATATGGTTGATATTGCAGCGCGCACAACAAATGGTGTTATCTTACCCGATTGCAAACAGACACGACGTGCTATAATTGACTCATTCAAACAGAACCTTACAAATCTTCACAAGAGACTACTGGTATGCGTCTTTGGTGTTTTCTTACTCGAGTTTACAAGTCTCACCATATGTTTAGAGTGAGGCTGTCAAAGGCCATGTCAATCTCACATGTGATGCATGGCAGGCCTCCAACACTGATGGTTACTTCGCAGTAACTGGTCATTGGGTTGAAGAAGAAAGCCTTGGTGTTTGGAAGGTCGAAAGCGCCCTTCTTGGCTTCATTCGTTTGAACAATGCACACAATGGCAAGTGGCTTGGTCAAGCACTTTTTAAGGTTGTTAAACGTGTTGGGATTGCTCACAAGGTCAGTCTGAGTCAAGTAGTACCTCATTTTATGTAGCTAAAATTCATGTTCATCAGATCAGTTATGTTACTTGTGATAACGCGGCCAATAACGACACCATGATGGAACATTTTGGCAAGCATATTGAAGATGAGACGAAGAAACCATTCGACCACAAGAAATGGCGACTGAGGTGCCTTGCCCATATTATCAATCTGGCAATGCAGGCTCTTCTCTCAATGCACAGCAAATCTAAGTATGTCAATGTGATGAAGTCCAATGATGACCTTGTTGTGTTGCGTCATGGCCATTGTGATGAGATTGGACTTGTACGCTCTATTGCTGTCAAGGTTCATATGATATTTAACCATTTTTTGATTTATATTGCTCATCCTCACATAGGAACGGTCTTCTGCTTCCAGGAAAGAACTTTTCCGCAAGATTCAACTTCATCAAGAGGATGGCGATCTTCCTGTTGCAGCTGGTGTTGCCAAACCACACCAGCTTCTTTTGGATATGAAGGTGCGATGGTCCTCGACCTTTGTGATGCTCCGCCGTGCATATGAACTTCAAGAGGTATGTTGTTGAATGTAACTTCCTCATTGTCACACCCCTTGCTTATGGTTCATTTTACTAGGACGTGGATTACTTTGTTGGCCGACTCGCATTGCAAGAAAAAGACATTTCGAGGCAAAAGAAGATTGCTGACTTAGAACTCTCTGTAGTTGAATGGTCTCGTGTACAGAAACTCCTCTCGATCCTTGGTGTAAGTCTTGCGTTGTGTTACTATTTTGTGACTTGGAGACGGCGTCGGTACTCATTAAGTACTATAGTTTGCAGAGTTGGCCCAGCATTCCTTTTCGACTGAGCAGGGGCCGACGCTGCATCTGGCACTGCCAGCGCTTGAAGCGCTACACAGTGCCTGGTCATCTCACTCAGCACGTGTCAAATATACTGATTTTCGTCAGGCATTGGATGCTGCCATCAAGAAGGTTTCAGAATACTACACAAAGTCTGCCAACTCAGATGCCCACATTATGGCAATGCGTGAGTGTGCTTGCTACTGATTTATCTTTGTACTAACGTATCCATGCATTAGTTCTTGACCCTATGCAAAAGGCTGCCCATATCTGTCGTTACTGGGGGGATGATTTACTGCATGAAGCACTTGAGAATGCTGAAGCAATGGTTCGTTCTATATAATTCACCTATGAAACATTGCTAACTTCTGAGTTCTCTAACCAGTATAAGGAACACTATCTCGCGATGTATGGTGATGACACAGAGAAGTCCCCAGCGTCTGCGCAGCTTCGCATAGCCAGTACTGGTGACCACAGGTTGGATGCTTTATTAAATGAGCTTTCCGATGACGACGAAGATGCGTTTGATGCACCATGCCCAGCAGCCCAGGGTCCATCAGCGCTGTCCCGTACATCCTCTGCCTCTCTTTTGGACCTGGTAGACCCATCAAAGCCATGGTTGTGCGACTTTCATGCATATTTGAACTCGAAGGATCATCTTGGAGGGATGAACATTGTCCAGTGGTGGGGTATCAATTCTCCACACTATCCTGTGTGGTCTTCACTTGCCCGTGACTTCCTTTCCATCATGGCAACATCGGTATCAAGTGAGCGGGCATTCTCGTCAGTGGGAATCACAATCAGTAAGCGACGTAATTGTTTGAAAGCTGACATCGTAGAGGCACTTCAGTGCCTGAAATGCATGATCAGATGAGGGCTATTGTTTCGTGAGGACCCTTCCATCTTTGCCAAGAGCAATGGAGACTTGTATCATCCTCGTGAGCCTCAGAAGACCGACTCACTCAATGCAATGGTGGAGGGATTGGATGATGAAGACGAGTCGGGAGATTCTGATGGCGAAGATGTATTTGTTCAAATGCTAGACACATTGTAGTACATCTGTTATACGAAGCCGTGGCCTAAGCCCTAAGCTGAGCCTGACCAAGCCTGAGCCGTTGAGGACGGCTCGGCCTATGATATGAATGAGCCCTAGCCCTTACAAGCCGAGCTGTAGCCCCGGCTTTTGAGCTGAGCCGGGCCTTGCACATCACTAGTTGCAGCCAACGAGGGATGGTAGCTTAATGATGCCAAATATTTTGAGCATTGTCATTTTACCTTACTTACACTTTGCACCACAAGCTCATCCAAGGCAATCTCGCGGGAGGTACCTTTGGCACTTGTCAATGAATGTAAAATAATGTGAGATTTTGCAACAAAGTCTTGATTTGTGGCCATGAAGACCAACGATGGACGACAGCGCAAAACCCTCCACCTATTTAACAGCTCTCGTTTTTCCTTGTTTATGCATTGAACTGAACTGCTATTCAAGATCTTCCCATCATCAGGAAAACGCGAAATTCCTGTAGGCAGCTGTTTCCTACGTAGATCACACGCTCCTAGGTAGGTCTATGATAGGTTCTGTAGGCTCCATCAGCAAACTAGTCGGTACTTGTACAAGATTGTACAAGCTTTACAGTCACACAAGGAAGTCCCCTCTTTACAGTCCTGTCACAATGTCCGACAATGTGTACAAATGTTCACAATGTCTGACAATATGTACAATCTGTGCCTTTGTACACACTGTACAGATGAGACATATTGTGAAGGCAAGACATTTTGTACAGATGAGACATATTGTACAGACGAGATATGTTGTACAGATGAGACATATTGTACAGACAAGATATGTTGTGCAGGCAAGACATGTTGTATAAACTTATGTAGTTGCTGGACACTGCACAGGCTTGTAAGGGATGCAAAAACTATGCTGATTGTCACAAACTGCAAAACACTGAATGACGAGTATGCTAGATTATAAGACGACATTGACATCCTCCATATCACTGCCTCCAACACTGCCTCCATCAAAATCAAGGTCACCCATCCCAACCATAGCCCACTGCTGCAGCATCTCCTCGAGCTCCACACAACGGTCAATATTGTCCATAAGTGTGTCTACCGACTTCCGCAATGAGTTGAAGTTGGCCCTACATTTATCCGCGGAGAGGTCAGGGACTTTGTCAGTGCCAGTCTCACGAAACCCAGTGATGATGCCCTTCATCTGTTGACTCATCAGTGATTAAATAAAGCAAAAGCAAAAAAAAAAAACATGCGCACCACCGCGGCCACGAGGAGCAGCCCATTGATAGGTATCGCACGTTGAAATTCATCCATGTTCTTGAGGGCTTTCTTGCTATTGCTGTAATAGAAATCGAGGCAGCTATCCCTGAGAGCTTGCAAGACAAAATTCTTCCATTTGCCCTATGAAATCAATAGTGAGCAGCCGCCTCAGGAGGAGTAAACGAGTAACCATACATCAGATGAATCAGGAATATGAAGATATTCACCAGTCTTCAGTAACTTAGTGGCGTTCGCAATGACACGTTGTGGGTGAGGAAATATATATGCTAAGGGTAGTCAATATGTTCCTATGGTCCGAGGGTTATACTCGTCCTAAGGGGATTGCTACTGGGCAGCGATCCTCGATAAATGCGAGGAGATGCAAAGACTAGACTCTGTCTAGCGACCCGAGTCGATCCTATTCTTGATAGGACGAGGAATCCGCAAGTGCGTAAGTGCGGACGGGCGCGGGAACAACGCGCGAGAAGAAGCGGGTCGTTCGCGGATAGCACGCGGACAAGATAACGAGAAGGAGAACGAACTACGAGCCTATAAGACGAAAACTGGGCGAAGTCGGACCAGGTTTCAATTGGTACTTGCTCCTAGTCAGATGGATGACAGACGGACGACGGACGGACGACGGACGGACGACTCAGGGTTGAACAACAATAGATTCAGAGTATAGGAAACAGCGAGTGGAGTACTAGAGAAGTACTCTCGAAGCGGGAATGATGGGATCGATAACAAAAGGTAAAAATCTACATAGGTAGTCGTTTTGTATATATATAGGATTGGGATCCGACGAACCCTAAGTTAATATGACCGGGTCTGGGTCGTGTGATAAGGGTCCGCTTTGACTATGGAAGCGCGCGCGTGTATAGGGTAAGGGATATCGACATGTTAGTGGTATATTGAGCATAATGGGTACTCACCAGTGAGGACGGACGACGGACGGGACAGGACAGGACGGGTGCGGCGGATGCGCAAGCTAGAGAAAGGTAATACAATGGGTCCGCGGGTGTTCCGTGCGACAGACGGGTGACACGGACGGGACGGATGACGGACGGATGACACGGACTGGTAATGGATGGCACGTACAACGGATGTATGACGGACGGGTAACAGACGACACGTACGACGGACGTATGACGGACAGGTAACGGACGACACGGATGATGGACAGATGGGTAATGAGTAACGCGGACGGATGACACGGACGGTCACTTGTAGAGTCGTCGATAATCGCGGGTTACGGGCCTACAGTGGGTACGTTCCCCACAACGTTTCTGCATCTCATCCTTGCGTGCTACTGTGCCCTTCAGGAAGATCTCATATGATGTTTTCGCGATGGATATAACAACTTTCTTCAGCTCCGTGCGGAATGTAAATAGATTGTCGCAGAGCTGACAGTGAAAATATCAGTGTATTGTACATCGAGTAATGACATACTTACCAGCCGTGACATTTGCGCCACATACTGCAGGAAATAGCCTAAAGAACGAGATGAGATTTGCAAAGGAAGTTAGGCGATGTGAGGAACCTATTTACCTTTGTCCAATTTGATCTGGTTTTCGTGGTACACCCACAATTCAGCATTGAGGACTTCTTGTGCAAGTTGTAGCGCATCTCGATGCTGTGGAATAGGATGCGTTAGAACAGCCTGTAGACACATCTCCAACTTCGCCACCTGCAAAAATGCTTGCCAGGCAGGCGGGTAAAAGCCGAGCTTTGCAGGGTCCTCTTGAACTGTTTTGACCTTTTGTTTTTTGCTGCGTGAATCTGGCTCATCAGGTGTAGTGCTACGAGAGTGTGAACAAGCAGGTCATCTTGCACAGTCTGACCGAGAAGCAGGATTTGGCAAAGAGCGTCCCTGGGAGGATACCAATGCACGACTGGAGGAAGTGCTTGGCCGAGATGGAGAACGCCAACGAGGAGACTGCATGCAGGGGGAAGGACACTGAGATGTGTGTCTAGGAGGTGACACAGAACGTCGAACTGGAGACCTTGAATGTGTTGAATGATGTGAGTGCATGCGGGGGGAAGGACACTTAGATGTGTGTCTAGGAGGCGACGCAGAACGTCGAACTGGAGACCTTGAACATGTTGAATGACGAGAGTGCATGTGGGGGGAAGGACATTTAGATGTGTGTCTATGAGGCGACGCAGAACGCTGATCTGGAGACCTTGAGCGGGCAGAAGTAATGTGAAGTGAGCACTCACGTATGGGAGGCCGCACTAGAGCAGAAGACCTAGCAGACACCACACGTTGAGGAGACTTCGAGTGGCCAGAATCACGTCTGCGTTCAACATGTTTCACCCTCGATAGATAAGCTGGGGAAGGAGCCTTGCGCTTTCCATTCTTCGTTTGATGGCGCTCGAGAACATCATAAACACCATCCTGAAGAGAATGTGATAAGGTGAACGTCAAGACAAGAGTTAAAACACTTTCCTCTGATTTCTCTCCGGTTGCATTGTCAAACCCGTCATAATTCTCCTGAGCGTCAGGCTCGTCGTTGTAATCCCCATCAATACCTTGATTTAAATCATCCCCAGCATCGAGTTCATCATTCCCAGCGTCAAGTTCATCATCCCCAGCGTCGAATTCATCATCCCCAGCGTCGAGTTCATCATCCCCATAATTCAAGTCTTCCTGAGCTCCACCTTCGTTCCCACTGCCCAAATCATCTGTGTGTTGACCAGAGTCCATGGTATCACCTGCTGTTTCGAGTATTTCATCTTGAACCCTGTCCCTGCATCGGGTGCATGTGAAAACAGACAGATAAGATAGTAATGGAAGCCGTACCTTTGTTCATTTTCACCATTAGCTTGGTACTGATCCTGTCTATCAACATCAATATCACGCTCTGTTGCTTGCCTTCTAGACTCCTCGCAGGTACGATCACTGGACTGTGGTGCCTTCCGGATGCTCTGACTGCTTGTGGACATGGGCTGCTGAAACCCAAACCTGCCTGAAGAGTGAGCTGTGCTTGGGACTGGTCGGAGAGATGCACTAGAGTGCTGGTGTCCTGAATTGACATTTCTGTTGACACCAACAGAACACTGAGTAGGCTTTTCAGTAGTAGCCTAGAGGAACATTAGCTTGCGAGAGTTCATATTGAAATGTGAATTATGCGTGTACATTTTTCTTCGATTTCCGGAGCTGGGAAGGAGCCATGGGGTTTTCTTCTGCGTCACTGATGTCAAGAATGGTCTTCTTCCTCGCTGCGGCCGCTAAGGTTTCTCCAGCTTTTTTCAGCTGTTCTGCATGTCCACCTTGGCCTTGCGTAGATCTTTCACTTCATCGAGTAGCCTCAACGAACTCGTATGAATGCTTGGTTCTCTTCTTCGGAGCCATCAAGTGACAAGACAAGAAGTGTCGAGACTCGGTTTTGGAACCTGTCGCCGCTCATTAGTACCCAGAGTCGTATCACATAAGCTGATGTTTTGATGTACTAAACTAGCACAATGGAGTACAAGTACTGTAGTATGACATACACAGCTCCGTAAATAATTAGACGGTACAACAAGTTGAGTTTAAACAACTGCAAAGACCTTCACGGGGAAGAAGTTTGATACTGCGAGCATATTTAGAAAACGAGAAGGATGGTACTTGAGAATTGCAAGGAGGAGAAGAGGCTCCAGAATTGTGAGTCCATAAGGTCTCATAGTGACAGCACTTGTGAAGAGCACCCAAGAAGGATGAGACTTGAGAATTGCGAGGAGGAGAAGAGGCTCCAGAATTGTGAGAGTCCATGATACAGAGTGCCAGTACTCGTGCATTGTGGGATGACACATGCCAAAGGAATCAGGATGCCTTCTCAGTTCTTCTTCCGAGCAGTCCATTTGCTCTTTTTGGAACGACGGGATGAAGGCTCGGAAGGCCCTGCAGTGGATGTCGGAGGATGAGGAGTTAATGATGTGCTAAGACGAGCGGAACGACATAGGAAGGGCTCGGATGGCCCTGCTGGGGGGGAGGTGCGAAGAGCCAAAGGTACTGATCGTGGATGAAGACTCTGAGATTGTCCTGAAGGAGGTAGTTCATCACCAATAGATCTCATGAATGCATCGAGTATCTTGAGGACTCCAGCATGGGTCATCTCTACCAGATTTTGGGGCCCATTCGCACTGTAAACCATTTTGGCCCAGTTCCCGACGAGGGGTCTGAATTCCGTGAAGTATTCCGATGTCTTAGCGATAAAAAATCTGCCTTGCATCAAAGCCCCCATCTTCACAAAACAGATCATGCTCAAAGCCAAATGGTTATCCACCTTGCCCAAGGCCTCATAGGCGCTTGCCCATGGCAAAGTTTTCCGAGACCAGGTGGGTGCCAATTGGCCATGTGGACCCCCATACTTCGCAACAAACTCGAAAAAAATATAGAATAACGACTCAAGGTCATCGCTGGGCCAGTGTTCAATTAGATGTGCGCCAGCGGTAACATTTTGCAGGACATTGGCATCCTGCAGAGCATTGGCGTCCTGCGAAACAAAGTCGATGTTCTTGCCAACGTCGGTGTTCTCACCAATGTCGATATTCTTGCTAACGTCGATGTCATCTGCCCTGATGTCGTTCACATCGTCCAGATTAGCATCCTGGTCAGGGATGTTCATGTTGGCCTCAAGTGGGACTAGATCCAGCATAGCCTGGAGAATACGGATGGAAATGTAGGGCATGGTCCCCTGGAAAAATGAGTTTAACAACGTATAGGTACATTGTGTACCGTAACTTACAGTACCATGCGAATAAGTGCTGGTTGTGCCTTCCACCAGAATTGAGGCATGATCGAAATCGATAAAGTAGCTGATACCGTTATGAATGACAATTATTGGGACTGAGGTCCCCGTGTAAGACTCGCTTTTCAATCATCATTTGATGTGCTGAAAACAAATAGTCAGTACAAGTTTTCGCATGCTTAACAAGAAGACTCACCAACTACAAAGGCATGAAAGGCGGTGAGCAGTTCTCGTCTAGAGCTGAATTTAGATAATGGCTGTCCACAGGGGGACAAGAGAATGCGGCGGTGGAATCTGTTGCAGAATGTCAAGTTGTCCCGATGGTCCATGTCATACTGACTGCAAATGCGCGCCGTGCAGTCAGGCTCCCCCTCATAACACGCATCCCAATGGTCTATGAGTTGGACAACATTAGGGATACCCTTGACCATCTCCAGGATGGTCGTTTCATGGTTTCTCTTCTCCTCCGTCACCCAACAATCTTTCAAAGTGTACTCATTCCCTGCCTCATCGATCACATGATAACAAACTGTTCCATGACAGAAAAGCCCATGGCTCTTCCACAGAACCTCCATGATAGAGTAGACGTTGTCGTGATTGTCCTTCACCCAGCCCCGTGCCCCATGTGCTAAATTCGAATGGGTGCCTAAGCATGCAGTGTTACACATGTGCATCGTCGGATCGAAACCCAGGTGATGACTATCCGACAGAGTGAGGGTACCTAACATCTCTGCGAGTCGTATAGGGCCTGTGTTCTTGTGAATGTGGAAGGGGTGGGATATGATGAGACCAGTGTGGGTGAGGAAATATGGATGCTAAGGGTAGTCAATATGTTCCTATGGTCCGAGGGTTATACTCGTCCTAAGGGGATTGCTACTGGGCAGCGATCCTCGATAAATGCGAGGAGATGCAAAGACTAGACTCTGTCTAATGACCCGAGTCGATCCTATCCTTGATAGGACGAGGAATCCGCAAGTGCGTAAGTGCGGACGGGCGCGGGAACAACGCGCGAGAAAAAGCAGGTCGATCGCGGATAGCACACGGACAAGATAACGAGAAGGAGAACGAACTACGAGCCTATAAGACGAAAACTGACAAGATAACGAGAAGGAGAACGAACTACGAGCCTATAAGACGAAAAACTGGGTGAAGTCGGACCAGGTTTCAATTGGTACTTGCTCCTAGTCAGACGGATGACAGACGGACGACGGACGGACGACAGACGGATGACTCGGAGTTGATCAACAATAGATTCAGAGTATAGGAAACAGCGAGTGGAGTACTAGAGAAGTACTCTCGAAGCGGGAATGATGGGATCGATAACAAAAGGTAAAATCTACATAGGTAGTTGTCTTGTATATATATAGGATCGGGATCCGACAAACCCTAAGTTAATACGACCGGGTCTGGGTCGTGCGATAAGGGTCCGCTTTGACTACGGAAGCACGCGCGTGTATAGGGTAAGGGATATCGACATGTTAGTGGTACATCGAGCATAATAGGTACTCACCAGTAAGGACGGACGACGGACGGGACAGGATAGGACGGGTGCGGCGGATGCGCAGGCTAGAGAAAGGTAATACGATGGGTCCGCGGGTGTTCCGTGCGACGGACTGGGTGACACAGATGGGACTGGATGACACGGACTGGTAACGGACGACACGGATAATGGACGGATGGCACATACGACGGACGTATGACGGACGACACGGATGGATAACGCTTAACGGATGAAATGGACGACTTGGACGGATGACTGAAGGAACGGACGGGTGACGGACAGATGACACGGATGTATGACGAGTGACGTGGACTGGATGACACGGACAGTCACTTGTCAAGTCCTTGATAATCAGCGGGTTACAGGCCTACAGTGGGTACGTTCCCCACACCGGAGCAGTCGAAGTAATGGGCACGAAGTTGATTAGCGCAAACTGAAAACTCAACAATGAATCGACGCCACGGTTGATCTCTCATAATGAGATATGCTTTGATAGTAGATCCCCAGAACACTGGTATATCTCACTTTTTAGCGAGATCGCTGGAGGTATGCTCCACAAAGGACAAGATGTCTGCCCATGTCTTCTCCACCTTTTGGATCGTGAAATCGAAAAGGGCTATGTCGGGCTTCTGACTGTTGTATTCGTCTGGTATGGGAGAGGTGGAGAACTCTGCAGACCAGTACTGGGATCCAAGCATGATGTTGAAGGAGAGGTGGGGTTTCAGTTTGTGACGCAGGTGATACTGGATGGTGTAAAAGAGACGTTGAAATTCTTTTTCAGTGGTCTTCACGGGCACCTGTCTGCGTCTTTTATTCGATCCAGAAGGCCGGTACTCTTGGGAGTCCCATGTTTCTGACTCGGATTGACCAGGGATCACTGGAGCCTGTAAGAAAGCTCCACGCCGAGGCCTTTACCCTTTATCTCTGCTTCATTGACATCTATATCGCCATCCTCATCACCCTCTGTATCCTCGCCCTCTGTATCCTCGCCCTCTGTATCCTCGTCCTCTGCGCCTTTGTCCTCCGTACTGTTGTCAACATACTTTGCGTCATGAGTACGTTTGATTTGTTTCCTCCTGGAGCGGAAATTCCATTTGCCTCCGGAGTATGCAGATGGTCCCGTTTTGTCATACTGAATAGTTTTTATATCACATAATTCGAGAGTAGTTTTGAGAATAAGTTTATAGAAAATGGAGTTCTTCAACGGTGTGGGGAACGTACCCACTGTAGGCCTGTATCCTGTGAATATCGAGGACTCTACAGGTGACTATCCGTATATCCTGCCCTTCATATGACGCCCATCCATCTTATCCGACTCACCCATTTGACACCCGTCTCACCTGTCTCACCCGTGCGTTCCACCCATTCCGTGCGTTCCGTGCGTTCCGTGCGTTCCGTGCGTTCCGTGCGTTCCGTGCGTTCCGTGCGTTCCGTGCGTTCCGTGCGTTCCGTGCGTTCCATGCGTTCCATGCGTTCCGTGCGTTCCGTGCATTCCATGCGTTCCATGCGTATCATGCATGTCTTCCCGCGCCCGTCCGCATCATCCATATCTTCCCACGCACGTCCGCATCATCCGTGTCTTCCCGCGCTTGTCCGCTTGTCCATCCGCTTGTCAACATATCCGCACATCTGCACTTCCGCTTGCCCGATCCATCTGTCCATGTCCGTCTATCCTCATTGGTAAGTTTTCCGATCACCTGTCACTATTTTCATAAAGATCCCGTCGTATTACGTACCCTTTCCGCTACTCGGACCCGGATGCATGTAGAGCGCCCTAAATGCAGTACCTGTCCGCCAGGGCGCTCCAGATCGCTCTCCCTACATATAGACATGAAAAACATGTAGAATAGGATCGATCCAGACCCGCACTTTATTTCCCACTTTGTTTTCCTCTTAGAAGGATTTGCTATTCCGCTATTTTGCCAATGAACACTCCTTGACTTGCTCTGTAACATCCGCATCGCCCGTATCGTCCACATCGTCCGCATCGTCCGCATCATCCGCATCTTCCCACGCCCGTCCGCATCGTCCGTGTCTTCCGCGCCCGTCCGCATCATCCGCACCTTCCCGCGCTCATCCGCACTTTCTCACATCTACAAGTCCTTCATCCTATCTACGATAGGATTGACTTGGGTCGTTAGACAGAGTCTAGTTTGTGTTTCTCCTCGCATTTATCGAGGATCGCTGCCCCAGTAGCAATCCCCTTGGGACGAGTCCAAACCTCGCACCATAGGATCATATTGACTACCTTTAGCATCTATATATTCCTCACCCACAACGGTATATCAGCTCCCCTTCCAATTCCTTCATGAATCAGGCGGTTTTTAGCTCTTCCTTGATGAGAGCTTGTGTGGTGTCTAAGGTGTGTGGGCCGGAAGGGACACCGAGAGAGCTATCGTTGCGCGTAGCAGTAGTTTGTCGATGTCAGATTGCCGCAATGGCATGGATGACTGCATGTTGATGGTTTGTCGAGTGATCAATGTTCAATGCTGGTCGAGCGTGCTTTTTCCATGCAAACTGTCAAGGTGGTGTTTGGGCATATTCCTTATCAGTTATCATTATAGTTCTAAAGCCAATCGGGATTATCAGAAAACATCTCTGAGCGCTGTGTATGACAATGTATGTATCTACCCTTGTGAAGCATGATAAAGCGCATGATAGAAATCTTTGCTAAAATACTTGTTCAAGAAAAATGACGAGGAATAATAGGTAGAAGTCGCCTTTGTCAACCGCACGTCCGCTGCAGCCCCCAGCTCAGGTATCATACTGACAAAAGCACGCATTTGCTTGAGGGGAACTATGTCACCCACTGGAGCACATCGGCATGCTTAGCACGCTTCAAGACGTGCATCCCAGCGACAGGATGAACTGCCAACCTTCAGGCTATGCACATAGCATAGATACTGATCTCGCCAAGTGATACGAGAACCTCGTCGGGCCATTGGGCAATGATGAGCTGCAACTCACAGATAGCGTGCCCTTCCAAGGAGTTATACTTCAGTCAGATTAATAGGGGGACATGGGTAGGAAAAAGGACTCACCCCTTAACCCGGACTGGGGCCACATCCGTGCTCTCTATCGACATTGATAAGGACGGCATCTTTGTTGGACCTTTCAGCCACCCAGGACATGGTGGAGAGGCATGCAAGGGTTTGTGTTGGTAAGACGACGCGGAATCGTGGAAGAAACCTCCTGCAAGCACAACTGTGTGCCAACTTGAACACGATCAAAGGCATAGTAGAAGGGATGGTCGATCAACGATCTTCTTGAAATCCCAACTCCATGAATCGCATCTCTGCTCCTTGCGTCATGTTTGCAAGAAAGTTTACAAATAGCGTAACGGAGATCCGGTATTTGAACTCATCTGCAACATCGTCAATTTGCATTCCAGTGCGAGTTGGACTATAGTTCAGATGGATATGCTGTATTACCAGCGTGAACATTTGAGGAGGATGAGAACCAGGTCCACGAGATGCAGTATCCGCCTTCTTAGCTTTGCTGAAGTAGTTGGTAGTGACGCATGTGTGATTAAGCTCCTCTAGGAGTGCGTTTGCGGATCAGTAGATGGTTCTTCTTCTTCACGCTCGATGAGCTCTTCATCGTCTCCTTCATCTCCCTCGTCCTCGCATGATTCCTCAGGGCCTGGATCAAGGATACACTCTTCAACGTCATAGCAATTGCAAATCGCTGCAGCTTTTCCTGTCGATCCAAATGACGGCAAATCTGAGGATCATAATCATTATTGTTAGTTTGTCGTGCAGGGTCCTTGATTTCGGACACGTGCGCATGTTCAGTGGCATCCGCCGACCACTGGATGAGGGCCCCAACTTTACGTGTGCTGGCGTGATGCTCTGCATTAGCTCTAGCTTAGGAATAAACCAATTGTGATCGGCTTTTTCGCACCAATCCATGCGCCCAACTGCATGATAGCGTCTTTGTTTTGATGAAAGGTCGAAAGAGATTGGTCAACAGATGCCAATAAATTGTCATCTGGAGAAGGGGATTGCGCCAG
>JABCPV010000377.1:0-29703 GCA_016584345.1 Suillus ampliporus | reverse complement strand
AAGCTTGTTGAGCCAGACAGAAGGCGCTGTGAGCTAAGTCCAGAAAAGGCAACAGCCTATATAACTCGAAGCTTGACATAAACGCCCAAAGTTATTCTCGCTTTCATACATGTTCGACTGGCTCTCTTTGACTTCCAAGGCTTTACTGCTCCTCACTCTTATTTATTCGTCGTCCTTCATGTTCTCCTCGAAAAAATGGAGTCCCAAGGGACTGGTGAGAACCCAAGAAGTGTTTCCCAATGACTTCCGGTTGCTGATGCACTTGACCGTGGTTCTCCCAGCACGTCTATATCACAGGTGGCAGCCAGGGTCTTGGACTCGCACTCGCCAAGCTCGTTGCACGGAAGGGTGCTCACGTTTCTATAGTAGCAAGGACGCAAAGCAAGCTCGACGATGCACTAAAAGAGCTGGAGGTTCGTGTCCACGATCAAACCATACGATCGTTCTGAATTTCAGTGTTCAGGCTGTCCGCCAAAGCCCAGACCAGGTATTTAAAGCATTTTCCTTCTCCCTCGACACCGCGGAGGAGTCTGCTGCTGCCCTTCGAGCTGCTAGTGATGCCCATGGTGGACATGTCCCAGACGCTGTCTTTGCGTGCGCTGGTGCTGCAAAACCGATGTACCTTCTTGATATGCAAGCAGAAGACTTGACGCGGGGAATGTCGAATGGCTACTGGATACAAGCATGGACTGCATTCGTGAGTCGACTTTCTTGCCTTATTTAGAGTCACGGATCAGAACATCGCGGCGAACAGGCTGCTGCTAAACAAATGGTCCGCGAGAATAAGAAGGGGAAGATCATCCTGGTGTCATCGACGCTTGGGTACATGTCTTTGATTGGATATTCTTCTTATTCCCCAGCAAAACATGCACTGCGTGGTAACGACTGTCCATTCCATGGCTTTTTTGGTGGTGCTGATGATACTCCTTGGTAGGACTCGCCGATTCGTTGCACTCAGAGCTGATGCTATATGGCATCGATACTCACATCTTCTTCCCTCCTACAATGTATACCCCTGGCTTTGACGAAGAAAACAAGACGAAGCCAGCTATCACGAGAACCATAGAGTCGACAGACGAAGGTCTGACAGCCGACCAGGCTGCTGCCGGGCTACTTGCAGGTATGTCATTCATCACGAGTTAACAACCTCAACCTCAACCGCCGGCCTGGCCAGGTGTTGAAAATGGTCATGCGCACATCACTGCTGATTTCATCACAAGCTTGTTCCGAGCTTCTACGCGTGGTGCTGCTTCTCGTAGCAACACTGCTCTGGATTTCGCGTTGGACTTCATTGCCTTCGTATGTTCTGTATATCCTACATCATCGGGTTCATTGTTAACACATTCCTGCAGATTGCGATACCGTTGTGGAGACGCTCGGTTGACAAGCAGGTGCTTGCACATCGCGAGGAACACCAGGAGCACTTGCGCAAAAAAGGATTTTTCAACTAGCGCAACCGTGTCGAGCTCACCAGTATCGCTATGTATACCTCAATACCTGTCAATGTCATGCAATCAGATCATAAGGACTGCATATCGGTAAAATCTGCAGACTTACATAAGCGGCGTTATTAAAATCGTTACACCATCGACTCCAGTGGACTAACGTCTGTCTGTCTTACTTGATCCTCTCAGGCACTATGCAGATCTCGCAGTAGGCTCGTGACCAGCCTGGTGTATACTACCATAGACAAGGTGGGTGGGTCAAGCTTCTTAACATCTCAAAGACGTAGTCCAGACTGGTTACGAGTCTAATCTCGCAGTATAATTTGCACCTCGCCGACGGGTGTCGCGCAGGTCGTACTCACGAGAATTCTTGAAGTATCATGAACTCATGTTACTCCTAAATTCTCGCGAGTACGGCACTGAACTTTCCACGGGGGACGTCGTCAATGTCGGGTGTAAGGAGATGGACGAGCCTTCAGGCTCGCATCCCACGAGGCGATGAATCCGCTGATGACGAGGGGGATCGCGAGAGTCAGTTGCGAGAAAGACTCGCAAGCCATGCAGGTTGTGGATGACTAGTGGAACAGCATGGCTCATCCTACGGACCGAAGTTACTCCGGTCTTGAAAAATGTACAAATATTATACCGCGTGCCCTGGTTCTCAATTTGCATAATATTCTGCTCTGTGTCTGATTGCATCGTGATTCTGGCGGCTGCGGAGGTTGCGTGAAGAGTCTTTGTGATTGCTGGATAAGTCGACCGAGCGCCGCTACGATGTAAGTAATAACTACGTATGGGAATGAGGATGACAACACGCGAATTCCCGTACGTAGTGTTACTTACCTAGTAGGACCCTCATACACGCAAGCAATGCACTGACACTGCATCTACTCCGCCTTGACCAACCTCCCCGCTCGATACCAAAACAGAGTTTCATCGTTCTCCCCTTCCTTCCTCCACACGCTTCCCTCTCCTCGCACCCATCCCCCGACATCCTCAATCCACCGATGAGTTTGGCGGTCCAGATGACATCCACCAAAAAAAATACTCCACAGCGGCGTCCAAAACCACTGCCACCACGCAACATCCTTCCTATCGCTAAGCACGTGTTCATAGTACAATACCTGTCCCCCAGGTTTCAGCACCTCCGTGATCAATGAGGTTATGGTGGATTGGGGTGAGGGGATGGAGCAGATAGTGAGGACGGAGATAAGGGTGTCGATGGGTGGGTGTGGCGCGGGGAGATAGGAAAGGATGGTGGAGATATCTTCTGCGCCGCAGGGGAGGATGAGGAGCGTTCCGGCGTCTTCAGTGTATCCGGCGGCGGAGGCGGTGCGGCGCAGCTCGGCGTGCATGTATGTGTTAGGCTCTACGGCGATGTATTTTGTAATGCGCGAATGCTCGAGGTAGTTGATGGTATGGCCGTGACCTGTCTTTTACGTGAAACAGAAGCATCCCGGTCGAGCAGAGACTCACCTGCTCCGATGTCGAGTACGACGCCGTATGCGTGTGGGGTGATGAGCGTTTGTTTGACGCCCTTTGCGTTCCCGTCGACGCCGTTACCGTAGAGGTTCCATACTTTGGACATGAAAAAGCGGGAGAGTTCACGGGGTTGGAAGAGTAGTGAGGGAGAACGCCAGACTGTTAGGATGGTGGGGAAGAGGCCGGTGCTGATGACTAGACACAGTTCTGGGAGTAATCCGAATGCAGCAGCGAGGCGCATATTAACTACTGCCCGAAACGCTCGAGTGCAGGTAAGGGGGAGGGAAGGGTGTGAGCGTACTTAGCTTAGCACTGGTATGGGTGCCTTATGTCTCGAGGATTAGCGCTCGATTGGCAATCACAAGCCTGGAAACTGCGCACCATGATTGCCAATGATGAAAAGACGGGTCTGGCATGGCCTGGTTCTTCAGCGGATTTGCCATGAGGTGCGGTTCCACCATTGAATGGAGACATACTGCATTCACGCTACTGTTGCCCGTGGTGAAAAGTCACGGTCAAACGCCTGTAGTGAATATATCCGTCAGGTCTCATGTGGTTGGTGACAGCCACGCTTGTAATCATCCTTCACGGGACCCGACGGGTATATCAGCCCCCCGGTGTGAGGAGTCGGTATCAAGATCATTTCGGGGCCGAGAATGTCGAGGGATCTGTGAGAAGAAAGGTTATGCAAGTATGTGGACGGACGGGACTACATACCATAGACATTCGTTGTTTAAGACAGTGTAAAGAGTCGTAGCGGGACGGAGGGTCAAATCGAACACCCCGGCGCTGGCTATAAGGGAACATAAGATGAAACACGAAGTGAAATATAGTACGATTATTGATAGGCCAGAACTCGACAGCCAAATTTATCGAATGACGGCACTGGGGTCTGGACACGGCGCCCTTCATTCTCGTCGGTTGCCCTTACTAGGAACCTTAACATTGTCCGTTAAAGTAGGTTGGATATAGAGCGCCTTGAGTAGGGATTTGAGCATAAGTGGAACAACCATTTAGCGCGGCTAAATGTTTACCTGGATTTCGTCAAGTTATCCACTAAAGATGATCTCGACAACGACGAAAACATGTGTGATAGGCTAGTCTGCCTTGAGGATGACGGCGCTTATCTATAAGATCTGGGGGGCGCACGGACCAACTGGTGTAGGAGCACGCGTCTTGCTACGTGTAATCGAGGGAGTGATGACGAAATTAAAGTCATGCCAAATGGGTCCGCGGCAAACTCCGTGAGAAGTGTACCTGAGCCGATTGAATCTGCACGTGTATTAGATCACGATCGGGGTGATTCATTTGTATCGCTTCACCTTTCAAGTTGCTTTCTTTTTGCTCCCACTACTTACTCTTTCATTCATCGAGCTCACCATCCACAACGACGACGACGACGAAGATAAAGACAAGCAACTACGACGACGACGACAACAAATCTTTAGGACTAGTTGGGTCAAGAATGAACGTATCTGATCTCCTACAAGATTCGCCCAGCCAGCATCGAAAACGCCCTTCTGCACATGACGGCACAAGTATGCCGGCGACTACGAGTACTTCTTCAAACCCAACATCGAATTCAGTTTCACCTCAAACTAACAATGCTAGACCAGTTGCAGTCGTACCTCCTACTACTGGTACTAGTACTGGTACTGCCGCCAATGCCCCGTACCCTGCACTGCCTTACTACTCACCTTCCCCATTCGTACCACAACGTATCACTCCAAGGCAACCCCCCGAACAACCGATGGCTAGTCTACAACACCCTCACCCTCACCCTCCCTGGGGTCCTCGTACTACTTCGGGGTCCTCTCCACTTGTAACTGGAACCACTAGAGCGCCATTACCCGGAGGTCCGTTCTTCTTTTCCATGTCTTATCAGCGCTGACTTTCCACAAGACAGAAGTCCCGTCGTTCAACGCCAAAACGTAGTCACAGCTACTGCTACTTCTGCTATACGTGCGTTTTTATCATTTCCGCAAATCCAGTCCTAACCCCCCTACAGCTCCTTCCCACTCTCCTCAACCTCCCAAACAACCCCCACTCGAAAAACGTCCACCTCCAAACCTGAACCCAAATCTCAACAATCCAAGTCCAAATCTAAACCCAAACCTCAACTTTCGCGACAGAGAGCAAACTATGCGCGACCCCCATCGTGAACGCGACATTGCCATCCCTGGTCGTGAACCAGGTCTCCATCCCCGTGACCTACGTGACCCTATATTGTTACCAAGGGACAGAGACCCTGGACTGTTGCCCAGAGAACGGGACCCTGCCTTGCTGCCTAGGGAGAGAGACCCTGGTCTACCCCCCAGAGAGCGTGACGCCGGTTTACAGCGTGATCCTGGTCCACTGCCCAGAGAAAGAGACACAGGTCTACTACCACGAGACCTTCCTCGCGATCGAGACCCGTCACTAGCTAGAGAAAGAGACCTCCATTTCCAACGCGAACACGACGCTCTTGGTCTTTTGCCTGGCGAGACCTTCCCTGGTTTCCAGCGTGAACGCGAACGTGACCCTCTTAGTCTTGCCCCCGGCGAGACCTTCCCTAACAGGGAACCCCTTACGCGTGAGCAGAGGGACAGGGAGAGACAACGTGACCGCGACCCTCTCAGTCTTGCATCCGGCGAGGCCTTTCCTAACAGAGAACCCCTTGCGCGCGAGCAGAGGGAAAGGGAAAGACAGCGCGAACGTGACGTTCTTAGTCTTGCACCCGGCGAGACCTTCCCTAGCAGAGAACCTCTTGCGCGCGAGCCGAGGGAAAGGGAGAGAGATCCCCTTCTCCCACGCTATCGAGATGAGCGGGATATGGACATTATACGTGCGGCTGCGGTTGCACGGGAGAGGGAGCATGACATGGAGAGGCGGGAGATGGTCATGGAGAGGAGGGAGCCGTTGGGTATGGACAGGCGTGACCCAGCTATGGAAAGGCGCGATCCAGTTAGCCCCTGGACAGACGTGACCCACCCATGGAAAGACGCGACCCACCCATGGAAAGACGTGACTCAACCATGGACAGACGCGACCAAACCATGGACAGACGCGACCCACCCATGGACAGAAGAGAGAAGGATAGACGCGACCATGCACACCCAATGGATCGCTTCGATCCTGGGCCACGACGTCCCCCATCCGAACGCGGTCCCGTCCCTGCAGGCCCTGGCGTACTCCAACTCCACCCTGGCCCCGTCCATTCCCATTCCCACGCCCATGCGCAGGTAGAACGGGATAGAGAGCGGGAGAGAGAAAGAGAAAGGGAGCGAGAACGTGAACGCGAAAGAGAAAGAGAACGCTCCCATACCATTGTCCCCCCGCTAGACCGTGAACGCGAGATGACCATCCACAGGGAACGAGAGGCGTTGCGTGAGAGAGGGGAGAGAGAGCTTTTGCAGCAACGAGAGAGGGACAGGGAGAGGGAACGCCCAGTTGACATGCAGCGCGATAAACCCAGCACCAGCGAACGAGAGAGGGTAGCACCTGGCCCCGGACCTGGACCCAGCCATCGTGCATCTCCACTCTCCAGACCCCCATACGTACCAACGAACACCCACACCCACCCATCGCCGCACTCACATCCGCACGGACACACGCCAAACCATACGCATGCGCACATCCCTCCACATACTGCACATAGCCATCCCCCGCCTACGCAGGGTCGTGGACGGATGTTGCCAGGACAGGGACAGTTCCAGGCTTTGCCTCTTCCTCATCCGCATCCACACGAGTGGGATAGGGAGCAGGCGCAGAGGGTGGAGAGAGAGCGTGTGGATCTGCGACTTCCTGGTCCTGAGCGAGAAAGGGAGCGAGAGAGGGAAAGAGAGAGGGAGAGAGAACGAGAGCAGAGAGAACGCTTGCCCACTGATCAACGACTGAGCGAACGTCCTGGTCCAGGGGAGATCTTGCAGTTGAGGGATCCAGCGCTTCTGGTAAGGGATAGAGAGGTCGTGGTGAGGGAGCAGCGGGCCGAATTCATGAGAGAGCGGGAACCCAGAGAACGGGAGAGAGTGGGAGAGAGAGAACGCGAGCCGAAGGTGCTATCAGATCGAGATCGAGAGCGGGAGCAGAGAGAGAGGGAGGTCAGGGGTCTTGAACAGCCTGATCGACGCATAGGACGACGTACGCATTCACATTCGCAGGCTCAGGCTCAGGCGCACTCGCGGATGCCCTCTCCTATGGCAGAGGAGAGGGAGAGGGAGAGGGCGATGATCGAACGTGAACGTGAGCGCGAGCACTTTGAGCGTGAGAGGATGGAGAGGGAGAGGATGGAGAGAGAACACCTTGAACGCGAGTACATGGAACGAGAACGGGAGCGGGCGATGGGTATGAGTATGCCCGAGCGGGAGAGGATGGAGCGCGAACATCTCGAACGGATAGAACGACAGCAGCACATGGACGCCCTTGATCGTGACCGCTTTGATGCTCTCACTCGCGAACGCGAACGTGAACACCTTGACCTCATCTCACGCGAACATATCGAAGCTCGTGAGCGTGCGGAGCGCTTGGCGATGGAGCGTGAACGCGCTGAACGTGAGGCCCTCGAGCGCCTTCCCACCCCACAAGAACTTGCGCTGCTCCTGCAATCCCGCATGGAGCGCTCGCATATTAACCTCGGGACTTGGGTCTACCCCTCATTACCTTTCCCGTGGTTCTTCGGAGAGCATATGCCCTGGGTGAAGGAGGGAGAAGCCCAGGAAATTGGAAAAGATGGCTTGGTTCTCCCTCCAGAAGTACGCCTCACCGTCCTCATCCCATCCTCCTTCCTTCCCGCGTTACGACCACACAAGCTGCGTTTATGGGGTGGCGGATTATTACCCCCTCCGCCAATGCAGTTTTGGCCTGTACACACCAACTTGAACAGCAACGCAGCAGGCAACGGTTCTGGCCCATCCGGATCAAGCACCTCGTCTAACCCCTCAGGACCCGTTGCAAGGACCACGCCAAACCCTGCCCCACCAACCTACCACCCAATGCACGCCCCCCGTCGACGTGTCTACACCGACGACTCGAACGTCCTCGCATGCGCCGTACATGCCGGTCTTCTAACATGGACTGCCGTCTCCCGCGCAAAGAAAGAAGGCAAAGACATCAAAATCGTGCTTGGAGTCGTACCCACCGTGTCCAGTTTCGGAGGCAGCGTTTCGAGCGATGGAAATCATCGGGATCCTCCTGGGATTAGACCAGCGAATGGCACGCCTTCGAATGGCGTCACACCTGCCGCATCGAACGGGATCACGCCTAGCACCTCGCAGTCCTCTGCTTCGCAACCTACCATATCGTCTCATGTTTCTGGTAGCAACGGCTCTGGCGGTATTGCGGGAGCTACGGCGCTTGATGGGATGGGTTATGCCGGTGGTGTTTGGGCGAGTCGATTTGTGGGTGGATGGGGGGAGGCATTTTATGGGCATCCGAGTGCGGGGTATGGTACTGTGAGTGCGAGCGATACTGCGGGTGGGGATGCAAGACACAGGCAGAGGAGCTTTGAAGAGGAAGCGGAGGATGATGGGCGGGGCGTTGTGAGTGCTGGTTGGGGGTGGGGGCATGATGGAAGTGCTGTTGAGGTTGTAGATGTTGAAGTCGTTGAGGTGTGTGCTTTTTTTCCTTGCCTTGCCTTTTCTTTTTCCATGATGTCATTCGTATTCTTTGTTTCTCGTGGTGCACGGTACTAATGCAAGATTATATTACAGAAGGGCACCGCACGCGGTCCTGGGCTCGGGCGACGCAACAGGTCACAGAGACTGCAAGAATACGCGACGCGTCGTGCGGCTTTGGCCCTTTCTCCTGCAACACCCCCCTCACCACCACCTCTCACACATTTGTTCGCTGACGTCACGAACGGCCGCAAGCGACGTCGGTTTGCATTTGACGATATCAGCGTGAATGGGAAAATAGACGCAGACCCCGAGAATGTGGAGGAGCTCCAGAAGATGCATGCGCGGACGTTGGTGTTTGGTGGCCCGGGGGTAGGAGCTGGGTCAGTTTTCCTTTGTTGTTGTTAAGGACAGAGCGGGATGCTGACTGGATGTTTTTTTATGTGTGTAGATTTAAATACAGCCCAACACTCCTTGCATGTGCGCTCTTCCCACATCTCGCAGACCCTGCCGTACGTGTGTCTTTGCCTCGAAAGCGGCGGAAGGTTGTGCACGTGCAAGACCCATCTGCAGGGGCAGCAGGGGATGTGCGAATGGACGTAGATGGTGCCGGGGATGAGACTGAGGATGAGCGACAGGCAGTGGTTCTCGACAGCGAAGGCGAGACATACCTTATTGCTCCTGGGCCTAGCCCGAGTGAAGGGTACGTGTTGTCTGTCTTCCTGCCTTCGCCTTCTACGGACGGGAAGGGGATCGACGTCGTCGAGGAACCTGTGGACGATAAGAACACAGTGGCAACTGCACCTGCGTCCAAGACGCCTCCACCCACTTCGAGTGCTAGTGAAAACCCGATAGATACCCCCGATGCGCCAAAAGACGATCAAAAGACGCCAGTCCCAGATCCGCCTCCACCCCAGCCCATACCCGCTTCGCCATCTTCAGAGAAGACATTACCCCAGAGCAGTCATACAAAAGTCCTCCGAAGCAACCTCCAAGATACGGATTTCAAGTTTGAGCAGGATGGTGTTGTTTGTGGGCAGGGAGAGGAGGTGAGAGTGAGAGTGGTACGGTGGAGGTGGTATCTATAATACTTACAGGACTTTGTTGTGTTTACTATGCTTAGAATTAATATTGCTTTGGTAGCGGGTGATGCTATGGAGTCATTGGGACACCCAGTTTTGGCATATTTGGGGCTATGCGCGATAACAGCCTGCAAACAGCTGTAATCTACACATGGCACACACGTGTTGGTCGACCTCAAAAGACCTCTACTAAGCCCAACGGGCTCGGTGACCACAATCTTTACAACCACCTCCACAATGGACACTTCAAATGAGTCCCATTTGCCTCTCGTCATTGCCCCACTCCGTGATGCTAGTGATACTCATTGTACACCACTACCGAGTCTCACACAGCCATCCCCTAACCCAACCAACCGTGCCATAATCATACAGAACAACTGCATTGCAGAGGGGTCAATGATCAACATCTTTTCAAGTCACTGCAATGGTTCCGGTGAGTTCTTCGCATGTCTGACTTAGCAGAAGGACTCACCTTGTAAACAAGTCGTGACCAAGTTGGATCACGTCGCATTGACTCCAGAGTCCACGACCTTGAAGCCTCTGTTGGTGGGGCAGCTAGAGTCATTGGAGCACAGTCGCGAAGATATAGTATTCAGCGGTAACTCGTTTGGCGAATGCGTCATGATAAATGTGGGATCGCCAAATTGTAATGGAACTGGTAGGTCGTTTAATTCGTCTAAAAGCAACCTAGCTTTATGATTTTTGCATCAGTTAAACAGACCGCGTTTACATCCCGAGTTGATCGCAACATCTGAGTAGCGAGCGGAATGGTTTAGTGGTCTTGTAATGCATTCACCTTGCACGCCCTATGTAGAAATGCAGTTCACTGACAATGTTTGAAAAAATATGGACGAATGTATGCGCCTGAGCTTTTGGATACTCGTGGTCATCTCAGCGAACTAGTACCTGCTTCCCCTAAAGGGCCAAAGGTAATAATCAGCTCGCAGTAAGACAGAAATACCCACGGGAGGAGCGCTCATTTCATGGTAGCTTGTTCCCTCAGAAGTTCGGAACGTTCCATGCTTGAAGAGATTGTGGAAATTCGAAGAGCACGTGGCAACTTGCAGATAATGACTAGTCATAGTACATAGCATGCAGAACCCATACAAGTTTCTGTCGAAAATGGACATTTACTGACACAGGCAACACGGAGTGATGCCAGTCCGTAGCTTAGTCAGCTAAGTACTAAGGAGGCTCTCATCTTACTCTCATCACTTCCTTGCCTTGCGCGGGCACAAATATCGCAGGATCGGCCAAGGCTCCAACAGGTGTACACGGCTCACCATACATCATACCATCATGAGTAACCGAGACCACTGGCCGAACTGGCGCGATAACTCCCCTTTTTCCGTCTTCATGCCAAGCTGAAGCCCGAATACTTCATAAGTCCCAGAGGAGCACAATGGGATGGGGATTAAAACGGTAAACAAGATTTCAGCATCTGTCTCCCTATTCCATCGCTTCCAGTTTTCGCTGGGCAACGTCGAACTACCACCTGGACAGTGACAGCGAAGTCATGATTCACAACAAACTCGTCCCGACAGGAGCGTACCTGTTCATCTCACATAAGCTGGGATATATCATACATAATTATCGGTGTCCTAAGGTGCGTTGTTTCACTTTCTGCTCAAGAAGTGACGCGGTGTGCGCATACCACCATGAATCAGGTCTCCCTGGGTCATGTGAGTATCTACTTATTACGAGCTCATTAGTATCTTCCATGAGGCACGCTCGATGTGAATGTGTCGAACGAGCACTAAGCTTAGGTGCGTACGACTTATCCCATTCCAAAGTTGTTAGTACATTGCAACTTCCACAGAGGTGTATCGTACAGATGAACGGAACTTTACAAGACCAGTAAATCGTTACTCCATCCCGCTAGATGGGGTTGACTTGGGATGCAAAAGCGGTTTGTTTAACTGGTGCAAACAATAGTCAAGCCTGTGCTCGTCCAAATGAATTAAACTAAACGACCTACCCGCTCCAGTGCAATCTGGCGATCCTACATTTATCATGACGCACTCGCCGAACGTGTTACCGCTCAAAACTATACTTTCAGGACCGTGCTCCAATGGCTCTGGCTGCCTCACCAATGGAGGCTCCAAGGGCGTGGACTCTGCAGCTGAAACTACGTGCTCTAACTTGGTCACGGCTTATTTACAAGGTAAGTCATCTTCGGGTAGTAAGGCAGCAATCTGAAGGACTCACTGGAGCCGTTGCATTGACTTGAAAATATGTTGATGGTTCCCCCCTCCGCAATATAGTTGTTCTGCATGATTATGACGCAGTTCTTTGGGTTCATGGTTGGCTGTTTGAGATTCGGCAGGGGGGTACCATCGGTCACAGAAGCATGGCCGGGCGATAGACTCGGCGTTGCACTAGTCCTCTCGGAGTGAGGCGATGACAAGGGGCAAACGGGACTCATTTGAATTATAGGATGGGTATGCTTCAGTGGAAGTATCCCTTGCAGAGATATGCAGAAGAGTGTCTTGTATTGCGTTAGCACTGCCTACCCCAAGTAGGGACAGCATACTCTTGAGTACATCCATTGCGAAGTTGAGGGAATTGGAGAAAGTAATAGGATGAGGCGCATTTTTTCCCGCTATGAATGGTCTTTTAAAGGCATGTTACAGTCATTCACCGTTATTTGAATTTGGAATTTTCGGATGTCTGCTGCAACACAAACAAACAACCTGGAAAATCGCTTCTGGGGAGAGAATTCAGGCTCTGTTTGGATTGTGTTTGGACACCAAGTTTTGGTAAATTTGAACCAGGGGTCGTCGTTGCCTCCTTTGACCTTGCTTCGTTTGCCAGCGTGGACTTGTCTTTGTAAAATATAGCGTCCCGCACAGGATTCTCCAATTTTTTTCAAGTAGTTAATTATGTAAAGATTATTAAAAGCACTTGCAATCTCATTTGCTATGTCATCATCCTCGACGAACATCAAGATGACATGCATCGTTGCACCAGATATGCAATCATAACTATTTACAGCTGATTCCATAACTATGCGGAATCGAAAATCAAAACTTGTGCATCGGAAACGCCCGGACAAGGACCCCGTAAGCACCTGAGTGAGAGAATTCGCAGCGCTTGATCACAACAACTGTGTCGTTCAATGCCGCCGCGCACCGTTCAGATGATTTGAAAGCTCGAATCCCTGTTCTACGTCGACGCGGGTACTCCATCAAGTATATCTGCCATCTACTTAGAGTCAAAAAGACTCTTGTATACAAAGTTTTATGGCTCTTTCCCTCGCAGCATATCCATAGCAAGAATACAGGCCGGCCGTCGCATTCTCACCATTGATGATATCGCTTTCATCACTGCCGTCCTTCGTCACCATCCTACAATGTATCTCGACGAATTACAGCATGAATTACACTCTCGCCGCGGTGTGTTTGTGTCCGTGCAAACACTTCTTCGCACATTTCGGCGGCTACATCTCAATTGCAAACACATCTCCGCTTATGCTCTTGAACGGAACAAGGAAAAACGTGTTATTTTTATGAATAGTATTGCTGAAATCGCGCCTGACCCTGAAATGCTGATGTTCGGTGACGAGGCTGCGAAAGATGAGAGAACCCTCATTCGACGCTACGGCAGGTCGAGAATTGGTACAAGGTATGTCAATTTTTGCTTCGATTGACATGTAATAACTAGTTCGTGTCAGATGCATCCAAGGAAGTGCTTCGTGCGAGGCAAACGCTACTCGATCCTCCCAACCAAATTGCCAAGGTAGTACTTAAAACTATATTTCTTCCTCTCAGTAACCCTATGGTGTGATTTGTCGTGTTTCGCGAGAATCGTAGTCAAAAATTCGACGTAGTTGTGCTCGGAGATTTGAAAGACGAGCTCCTGACTTTGGTAGATTTCACTTCCTGGCTTTTGCTTTGCCATTGCTTTCAGTAGTAGTCTTGGTGTATGTATCCAGGTGAATAATGAATGTAGCCTTGAATTCAGGCATCTCTGGGGAATCCGATGGGGACGACATTGTCTTTCAGCGAGTCGCAGATAGTAGTACACTATAGCGCTACTACCCCAGGTGCTTACGGGGTCCTTGTCCGGGCGTTTCCGATGCACAAGTTTTGATTTTCGATTCCGCAATAGTTATGGTTAACTTATGGAATCAGCTGTAAGCCACGTGGAACACCACTTGCGACTCGTCCTACGAGGGCATCCTCATCCTTGTTTTCATCGTCGTCGTCTAGGTTGTCGTTGACTGCGTGAGACCGTTCCAGCCAACTGCCCTTTTGGTGTTTTCAAAAGGACGACTGAGTCCCCGGTTGCTGCACTTAGCGTCTGATAATGCCGGTCATGTTTCAATTGCTACCGCTTGGAAAGTCAGTGTATAGGCCTAAGAATAACAGTAAGAACTTAGTTTTAGTTTTGAATCTTGATAGATAAAATTACCAGTCATACGGATAGTCTTCCTGCGAAAATGTGCGATCAAGAAGGCTGCAGATGTGCGCATTAGCTACGGGTAGTCAGTTGAGCTCTGGAGCTTTGCGTTCGGTCAAGGAAGTATGCCATGTTCCCGCCGGAGCTCTTCTGGCTGTTTCGACAGTCCCACCGATGACAAGTTTCTGTAGTGAAAACTGTCAGTCGGTAGTATACATTCACTGCTCCTCTGAGTAACGGACGCAAGCATGCGTATTATCATCATGAGTAACCGAGACCATTGGTCGAATGGACACCTGAAATATGACCCGATGCTGCACCTCTCTTGTGAGGATTTGACGATTAGCCGACAACGTTCGTTTGATTTGTGCTTGTTCGTGTTCTGCAGGAGATCAGCACTCAAGTCATATTGGTTTTTGATTTCAGTGGACTGATGAATTTATTTAAAGTTTAGAACCATGTACATGAATAGCAAGGGAGTTTGTTCCCGTTAGATAATTAAACGCTCAGCCTGTGACAGGCCACGGTGTTCCCTTCTTCCTCATTTTCTCAAAGACGCCAGTTTGCCGTGTGTATGGTTCCAAGAATATAGAGCGGGCCATCTGGATTCTATCGTCTTTAAAATGTACCAGACCATCTTCCTCTATGCGTTCACTGTTCTCGCCATCTCGAAACCCTGTGTGAGTGATGATTCAATGTTTGGTCTTTCTCGCTTTGTATGATGAACACCCATTTCATCCTTGTTCTTCGAGCCATGGGCCGTCTTTCAAGACGTTGCGCCGCGGCGAGGACGACAAACCCTGGGACGTCAGGGAATCCTTTCCCTCTCAACTGACTTTCTTTTCCATACCAATCGAAGCTTTGGCAACTTTGCTAATCATCACTAGTTCTATCTAGCTCTCCTCTTGCTTTCGCCTCCCCCAATAATAACTCACCCTTCAGAAAAGACATACCGCTCACGCAAATCTCTCAAAGCCCTCAAGCTTCCATCACTCAACGATGCAGCCTCTGTGGATCTCAGCGTCATAATTCCCGCGTACAACGAGACATCCCGTCTCCCATCCATGCTCGAAACGACACTTAATCATCTCAACTCCGCCCACATCCGCCAGACACGCACATACGAGCTTGTCATTGTCGACGACGGTTCAAAAGACGACACGTCCGCGCTCGCGCTAAAATTGGCACAGCAACATCTCAAGAGTGAAATCCGGGTCGTCACGCTTGAGAAGAACCTTGGCAAGGGCGGTGCGGTGCGCCATGGGATGCTACATGCACGCGGAAACAGGCTTTTGATGGTGGATGCGGACGGTGCAAGCCGTTTTGAGGACTTGGAGTTGTTGTGGAAGAAGATGGACGAGCTTGGGCCGAAGGACGAGCCGACCGTGGTTGTCGGCAGTCGAGCGCATCTCGTCAAGACTGAAGCTGTGGTCAAGGTGTGCATTGTCTCCAGTGTGACATAACTAGCCTCTTACACTGCTTCCCCGTTAGCGCTCCATGCTTCGCAACATCCTCATGTATGGCTTGCACACTATCCTGCGCATAGTCGGCGTCGGGCACATCCGTGACACGCAAGTGCGGATTCAAACTCTTTTCGCGTCGCGCTGCACAACAAATTTTCCCTGCACAACATCTCGCTACCTGGATATTCGACGTCGAGCTCCTCCTGCTTGCCAAGCAGTTGGGTATACCTGTTGCAGAAGTCCCTGTAGAATGGCATGAGGTGGCGGGGAGCAAACTGAATGTTGTCAAAGACTCGCTACAGATGCTCAGGGACCTGCTCGTTCTCCGCGCTAACCAGCTCATCGGACGATGGAAGGTTTCCCCATAATTATATACCTGGGTCCAACCAGTCACTGAAAAATAGATTTTTGTCTATGCGCACATACGGTGAATGTGTTCTCACTGGTGGTGCAAAAACAAGAAGGAATATATTGTGAAAAGCAACATTGTAGCAAGGCATGACCATCGTGCGTGGCAAAATAACTTTATATACTCTGGAGGTCAAGCTGGGATATTAGAAGAAATATGGGATGATTAGAATGGCTACTTATAGGGGGACGGAGCGCCAGTGTGTGTCTAAGATCTGGCAATCCTGATGCACAGTGTACATTTACTGATCGTCGCATCATGCCAGCATGTAATGATTTGTTCCGAATGTATCCTCGAGCCCCCGGCGAGCTCCGAGTCTTTTCAACATGTGAGACGTCGACTCAATTTGACAAACATTACAACAAGTCCTAAAGGCTAGGGTATGTTTCAGGTGTAGAAGGGATTAAAAACTGAAGGGAGCTTGTCCGACGGTTGATGGGAGCACTAGTTGTGAGCGATGTGGTGTTAACGCCGGCCATAATGATATGTACACTGGTCTCGCAGATCCAACGATAGTAGACGCGACGCGACGCGCACCGTGACACGCCGCAATTTCCAATACTTATTCCGCTCTGACAGGTGATGGTACCGATGGGTTCGGCATGTTTTTTGACATCCTAAATAAGGCAATAGGTCGTACTACGGCGCCAACGAAAGTAGACCATAATCAAGAAGGAACAACTGTCTTCCTTCTATATGGTCTGGCTAGGGGAGACTACAACAAGTCCACACGCTAGCTGAAGCGCTGAAACTCAGCTGAATTAATCACAAATCACTCGAGTCGCGATCGTCACAATCGCCTACGAGGACTTAGTTTAAAAACTACTCTGAGTCGCGGGAAAACACATCTATAATCAACTTCTACAAATGCCCGGAATCCTTAATCATCCTATACTGCCAACGCTACATGATAAAAAGTAGAACCGTGCATATCCACCATCTTGCTCCGAGACACTCAAGCCTATTGAGCCCAATACCGAAGCTGCAGATTTACGAATGGGCTGGTTTCCTGGCAATTCTGGCGACCAACGTCGAATACTTCTCCAGAACCGATTCCATAGGTGTATGAGTGCCGCGGAACAAGGAAGACAACGTCCGACACGCAAGCAGAACCGTCAAAAGTCCAAAAGATTCATATGAGGGTGTAGCAGCTAGCCCATTGCGGCCTAGCAAATATTGGTCTAGCAAAGGTCGGACGCACTATGGTCCAGTGACATGCACAGTCTGTAGACTGTCCCTAGGGCAACCGAAGGTATCAGTCCGTTACCTCCATCAGAGAACCGGTGAGTCGCAGACATTGCTTGGTCTAGATTATGATGATAGCCACAAAGAACTCACCGGCCCCGTACTTAACTTAGGGGAATCAATCATTTCAACTTCCGATTACACCACAGATGTTGAACGTTGAACGTTCGAACTGCCATACGTATCTCTTTCTGGATCAGCCTATATTTCCCGCATTATGCAACATGGTCGACTATGTTCTGCTCCAGTCTGTTTTCTCTTCGCGGTCCTTCTCCACGCAATTCCAGAGCTTCACTCGTATCACCTTCGATCCTCATTCATAGGTAATCTTCGTTTCCAAACACAAGACAAGTGCTTGTCTTCTATGTAAGGTTAGTACACTCCAAAAATACCTCCTGATGAACCGGAGTGCTAGTACATAAGATTTGAAGTCACAGGAAATCTCTCGTAATTCTTATATAAAATAGAGCCCCCGAGTCGTACATCCCCCAGCCATCATTCTCACCATGGCTTCAACAGGCGTCCCGCTGGATACTGCTGCTATAATTTCAACAGCGCTGGAAGGCATCTTATATGGTGAGTATAGCAATGGGTTCGTCCGTTCCATACCCACCAAGTTATGGTTCTTCAGGTTTTTCAGTCCTTATGTTTATAGGTAACGTCCGGGCATTGACCTACAAACGTGCCCTACGGGACATCAATCGCCCGATCGCTGTGGTTGCAATCCTACTGTTGATACTGAGTACCGCAGTGAATTTCTCGCCTCTTACATCCGATATCATCTGCTGAATTTTCTCAAGCACATGGTTGTAGACATCATTCGTCTCGAATACGGACTAGTCACGTATCGGGACACGTTCCCTGGTGGACCAACGGCATTCTTTGGAGACATTACCCAACCAACGTGGGTGATCAAAAACGAAATATACGCCTTGCAAACTATGCTTGGCGATGGGGTGGTGGTGTGTTTAATTTTTTATTTGCCAGCTGAAATCCCTCCGGGCTTAAAGAGTGCCTTGTTTGGTAACAGATTTATCGCTGTTATGTCGTTTGGCAATCCAACCGTATTATCATTCTACCAAGCATACTGTGGTGCCTCTCCTCAGGTTAGGTCGCTATCGTATTCGAGAAGTCGCTTACTCTGATTTTGCTTTGAAGTGGCTGGTTTACTTGCGCCCTACTACGCTTCGCGGGCGACTTCCGGAAACATATTCACTGGTCCGGCTGCACAATGGGTCACGGCGTTTTTCGTCTTGACCCTTTCAACCAATTTGATAAGTTCAGGTAAGTATCCTTCTGCGTGAATGTGATGTTGAGGGTACATAACAACCTGAATTCGTCTAGTATTACTTGCGTATCGCATCTGGACGACCGAGCGCAAAATGTCCACAATTCGCGCTACGGAAGGCACTATGATGCCTATCGTCCGCGTGGTTGTGGATGCCGCTATCATGTACTCTGCATCGCTCTTTTCCATACTTATATGTTTCGTCTGCTCAAACAATGCCCAGTATATTTTGACAGACATGGTAATTACCACCGTTGACACCATCATAATTTTTTTGCTGAGCGTCAACCAAGAATATCTCAATTATCTCGATTGCCTTCTACATGGTGCTCATTCGCATCGCACTCAGGAAAACCGCTCACAATCACCTCTCGATGGTTTGCGGTGTGGCAACCAATGAGAGGGAAAGAACGAACCCCAGGCAATATCCTATGCAGCCTTTGCAAATCCATATACCCCAATGGACGCAGAATGATGGTACCTCCCACGAAGTAGGAAATGAGGACCGAACATTGAGACACAAGGCGGAGTCTACGGAAGGAGCATCTTGCAATGTCTAAAAAGTAGCTCTAGCCCTCGGTCAGGTTCCAACATTCGAGGAGACAGATCATCTCCAGCGCGTCAGGTAACAGCCCCTTACTTTTCTTCGCTAGTTTATTTCGTCATTCACACGCTTTAGTCTTCTCAGTTTTGCGTAGTTTTACACATCGTGATTATATCTGATACCATGTACCAGGAACTTGATCCCCGACACCCACGCTTAGTGGGTAGGGCTCTCTCAGATGAATTCGTTCAGGCACCTGCACCATTTACCGCGGGAAGAGTTTACGTAATAGAACTGTACAATTCCTATTTGCTAACATCGTGTCTCGGTTCTTGTCCAGAACATACAGTTGAGGCCATCAGTAAATTTTCTCGCTTCTCTTTCCTTCTTGCACCTTCGTCGAGGTTCACCTCAGTGTTACTTACGTGCTTTGTTTGTCGGTGGGTCGTTTCGTCCGCCGTTTATTGTTTTGCCTTTGTCACTGATTGGAGGTTCGTCAGATGCCTGCTTTTCTCTTGAAGTGGCGCACAACATTTCTCATGTCGTTGAATCTTACCCGCTATATTATAATCCTCTCTATTATCTTGAATGCCATCCCTCTGTCTTTGCCTCTGTCAAGAACTTCTGTCATTGGTTGCAGTCCTCACTTGTGTCTCATGCGGCTATATGTGTGACGTGTCGTCCCATATCTCGATCCATGTCTGTGCTTTTTGACGGAGTTCATCAGCAAACTACCAATTTGGTGACAGGTCTCACACGGTCTCACACCACTAACAAGTTCACACAGACCATACAAGGCACTACAGACATCACAAGCAAATGAAAATTTGGCTATGTGCGGCACAAACTAAGTACAAGCGAACAAATGCCACAAGGACTACAGACTGTACACATGATACAAGTGTGTATCAACGACGTTAAGAGACATCAACAGTATATACTCAATTCTCGGATTCAGACATCCGAGTCCTGTTAGCTAAGTAGAGGCTCTCAGTATGTAGATACCGAAAAAAAACTAGTGCACCATACTTGTACCGCCAGCCATGGAGTCAATAAACATTGGAACACCTATTTTCTTTCTGCTCTACGTGCATGCGTCCCCACGTTGAGGTCAGCCGTCAATAATTGCATGTTCGTGGCTTCTACACAACAGCAATGCAAGTCAATAAGTACTAAGTGGTGTTGCAAGATGCTGTCTGTGAGGTCTTTTTGGGCCTGACAAACCCTGCATTTTGCTTGAGCTGCCTCGAGGGCAAGATCAGAGTGGTCTTCTTCATCCACTTGGTTGAATAATGGGTAGTCGAGGTCCTATGCACAATGAATAAGAACGATCAAAGACAGAATGGTGATCTCATGCCCAGGCCGCATGAACTCACAAACTGCAGCCCTCCCGGTAAGCTGTGCTCCTCTTTAATAAAGCGTGATCGTGGCTGAGATGATGAACAATTTCGTTTGTGTCGATAAGAGACGGAGGACGTGCGGTGTCCAAGTGATATCATGTTGCAAGGTTTTTGAAACTGATACTTGAAGCGACTATTTGAACGCAAATGTCGAGTTCTTGGAGAAGAAAATGGAGAACCGCGAGAGGGAGATGAGACTACAGAAGTCCAAGGAGAAGAAGCTACAGAATCGTTCATCATAAGGGTACAAGCAAAGATTAGAAGCGTATGAATATATCTTTGAGGTTCACTCAGACAGAGGGCATCTCTGAAATGGCTGGTATGGGACAAAGTCTGGGCCAAAGTCCAGGCCAAGTCCGGGCCAAAGTCTGGGCCATGGCGAGCTCTTCGGCACCTCCAAGCGGAGTACGAAAGTCCCTGTGCTCGCCACTGTCTCCCACGGCTGTGTTGGATATAAAGTCATAGACCACAATTCGTTCGTGATTACTTACAGTACATAATATTCCGGATACTTCCGAGACCCTCATTTAGTACGCGACTCATTGTCGCCTTCCCTCAGTCATCTATCCGAGACTGAGGGTATGTCCATTCTCTCCTAGATACACGACTCGTTACTAACTTATCGTAGCATTACTCATACCTTTGTATCTAGGTACATCTAATACAGTCATCTATCCGAGACTGAGGCATTACTCATACCTTTGTATCTAGGTACTTACTTTAGGTTATGAGCCCTGACCCGCTCCTCTAACCACTCGGAATTGAACTCTCGTCGCAGATGAATATCTGCACCTCTCCCCGTCGTACCGTACCACAATCGTGATGTCCAGCCGAGGTCTCAGAGACCCAAACCGAACTCCTCCTAATTCGCCTCCCGCGGGAACCACACTACGCCCCGCCGTTTTCACTCCAAAGAATGTAAAAGACGAAGGCGATGAATATACCGAGGAAGATGCTGGAATGTATGAGCATGAATATCATCAGTCAGAACGACCGAGTCAGTCCGGAGAAAGAACATCGAGCTCAACTCCAAAGCCCAAATCAAAGCATCGACGCAGCCAATCATACTCCTCTTCGACAACCGAGTCATCAGACGACGAAGACAGACCACACTGGACTCTGGAGAAGACAATCAATGCTTCTCGCTACCATCACCTCCTTCGACTACCGCACAAACTCTCGCCCTCCAACTACATCACTTGGATGACCATGATGGATGCAGCACTTGAAACTGCCGACTTACTCGGATATTGTACGGGAGAAGTCAAAACCCTCATCGCCGACAGTAACAAAGTTTTGAAACGCTGGACAAAAGCCAATGCGCTTGTCCGTTCCATCCTTACTGCAAACATGACGGAAGAGGTCATTGGGCAGATTGGGCATATCAAAAGGGTATCGGAGATGTGGAGCGAAGCGAGACGTCTTTTTGCGGGACACACACTTACGGACTGGACACTCCTCATTACCAATCTGATTACTTCAAAGTATCAAGATGGGGAAGACGTAGCCATGCACATTGCCAAGATGCGGAGTTACCGACGTGATCTCATCCTCATGCGGAGAGACATTGACGACTCCCTTTTTGCTGCCTTCCTCCGCATTTCCATGCCTCAGAGCTGGAATTATGTGTTTTCAGGACTTCCGGCCCACTACACATCAGCGGAAGTCGAACGTCGCATCAAAGACGAATACAGAATGTGTACCAATCAGGCAGGGGGTGCCTCCGCATACCAGGCACAATACTCGCACAACGGCAGAGGAAGGAACAAGAAAGGTAGCCAACCGATCCCTGGCCAGCCCTTCTGCAATAACTGCCGAAAAGCAGGCCATACCATTGAGCAGTGTTACTCGCCAGGGGGTGGGGCCGAAGGCCAAGGACCGAGACAGAAAAAGAAACAGAGCAGACAGTCGGAGAACAAGACAAAAGGTGCCGGATGCGAGTCATGCAAGAAAGCAGACGGCAAACGAGCTCACCAAGCTGTCGCTGCAAGTGACGCAGCTTCTTCTGAGCCACCCGACGAGTCATCCGAAACAGGAGACAATAACTCTGTTTACTTAACCTCTGCCGATGCAACTCGTTCTGCTCACTCCAAGTTCGGATGGATTCTTGATGGCGGATCTACCACTCATCTATGCAAGGTCCGGTCAGCATTCGTGACTTTCAAACACGTCAGCAGCATCGTTCGTGGAATTAATGAAGGAGGACCTCAACTTGAAGTTGAAGGGATTGGGAATGTTAATATCCTGGTCACCGTAAAAGGTCGAGTTGACCGTGTCATTACCCTCAAAGATGTTTGCTACACTCCAAATGCACGCGACAACCTTGTATCGGAAAGCCGGATGGACCGCGCAGGACTGTCAATACTAAAGGAGAGGGGACACGTGTCAATCAGAAAACGAAATGGAGAAGTCGTAATTCGAAGGTGCACTTCGTCGCAACCTATATGAACTTCAATGCATTGTTGCTCCTCCATCGGCACCTCCATCCTATATTGCCTTTACTGCCCAAGCTGAACCCTCCCCTAACCTCGAGTTATGGCACCGTCGCTTCGCCCACCTTAACCTTGGAAGTCTCCTTGCACTTAAGAGGCACAAACTCGTCAGTGGACTTGATTTGACTGGTAAAGGCGAACTCGGCCCCTGCATTGGATGTGCAAAAGGAAAACACCCCCAAGCACCCTTCCCGACCACAGCGAAACGAGCAGCGAAAATCATCGACCGACTACACATGGATCTCCAAGGTCCATTCGATAGATCCATCAATGGGTACCTATATACTCTTGCCGTGGTCGATGACTGCAGCCGTAAGGGATGGAAAGCCTATATGGCACAGAAGTCAGAGACAATAGACGAAATCAAAGCCCTTCTCACTCGCTTGGAGACTCTTACCGAGCGAAAGGTAAAGATCATTCGTTCTGATCGCGGGGGGGAATTCATTGCCAAGGAACTCAGCACCCACTTCACATCGAAAGGTATCACCCATGAGTTGTCGGCACCCCATACCCCTCAACAAAATGGTGTTGCAGAACGCTTCAATAGGACCACGCATGAACATGCCGTAGCGATACTCCAAGATGCAGGCATGCCAAATAGCTTCTGGCCAGAGGCACATGAATATGCATCCTATGTTCATAACCGCAGTCCAACAAGAGCACTACCCAACAAGACACCTCACGAGGCCTTCTATGGTGAAATTCCTGATGTTTCTACTCTCCGTGTTTTTGGTTCACGCTGTCACGTTCGCATCCCACCCGAGCTACGAAAGAAGCTAGATGCCCATTCGACCGATGGCATACTATGTGGATTCGAGCGCGGCTCCAAAGCCTACAAGGTTTGGGTACCGAGCAAACATCGCTTTGTTGCATCACGCGATGTCATCGTGTATGAAAGAATCTTCGGTCGCGAGGATATACCAGACCCCATTTCTAGCGAGGGGGTGACACAGGACAATTCCACTATCAACACTCCTGTTACATCCCACGACGAAGCTCCTACTCCTCAACCTGCTCCCACACCCCTGCTTCAACTCCGCCGGACTGAACGTGTCACTCGTCCGTCATGGAAAAAGCAAGAAAATGAACGGCAAAAGATGGTGGAGGAACGACGACAAATGGAGAATAAGGCCAAACGTGATGCGGCATCGAAGAAAGCCCTCGAAAATGCAGAACCAGTGGATCCATCACCAGACGACAAGATGGCACACCTGGCCTACATGGCAGCACATGGCGACAGCACCCCATCAAACTACCATGAAGCTATCAGAGGCCCAGATGGAGATGAGTGGCGTAAGGCTATGCAGGAGGAAATCGACATGCTTGAGGGGAGAAAGACATGGGTTATCACGGACTTGCCAGAAGGTCGAAAGGTCGTTGGGTGTCGATGGACATATGTCCTGAAACATGGCCCCAACGGTGAGATCACTCGCTACAAAGCTCGACTGGTAGCCCAAGGTTATTCGCAGATACCTGGAATTGACTACAACGACACTTTCTCACCCACAGTACGTCTCGACTCACTCCGCATCATCCTCCATATCGCAGCATCATATCAGTGGCCAAGAGGACAAGACGACGTCACCGGCGCATTCCTACACAGTTATCTCGACCATGAGATATACATGTGTCAGCCGCCAGGATATGAAGACGGAACCAACCGTCCTGTCAAAGTATTGCGAAGCCTCTATGGATTCAAACAATCATCAATGCTCTGGTACAAATACCTGAAGAGCCGATTGTCATCCATCGGGTTCAGACAGTGCGAATCAGACAATGGTGTCTACGTACGTCTCCGCACAACGGGTTCCACTATTCTTGCGATCCATGTCGACAATGTCATGTCATTTGCCACGTCACGCGATGAACTCGCCGACACACGCCGACAACTCCATCATCTCTTCGAAATGAAAGAAGAGGATCCTAACTGGCTCATGGGCTTCCAACTCGTTGATGACACACGGAACTGCACTGTCGCCATCTGCCACAAGCAATACATCAGTACCATTCTCAAACGGTACCGGATGGACGAGTGTAATCCAACTTATCTTCCTATGGGACCCAAGGTCACATTGTCGAAAGACGACGGTCCACAAACAGAAGAGGAGAAATGCGAGATGGCCAAGATACCATACCGCGAGCTTGTCGGCGCACTAATGTGGATCTCACTCATCTCGAGACCGGATATCGCGTACGTCGCAGCCCATCTCGGCCAGTTTAACGCCAACCCAGGGAAGAAACACTGGAAAGCAGCCTTGCAAGTCTTGCGATACTTGGCTGGCACCCTTGAATATAGCCTACCGCTCGGCGATGATAGCGACGACGCATGCGAGCTCAGCGGATACTCCGACTCTGACTGGGCACACGACATCGACGACCGACAATCAATATCCGGCTACATTTATCAGCTCGGATGCCTGTACCATTTCATACAGCAGCAAGAAACAGACAAGCGTAGCTGCATCGTCTTCCGAAGCTGAATATGTAGCCATCTCGTATGCCGTGCGCCAAGGCTTATGGTTGAGATGATTCCTTCGAGATATCGGCGTGGACATATGGGATATGACCACCACCCTATTCGCGGACAATACAGGTGCCATCGCATTAGCGAAGTCGTCGAAATCTCCCAAACGCACCAAACACATCGATGTACATCATCACCTCGTTCGTCAACAGGTAGAACTGGGGATCTTCGAGATCATTCATGTCCCCACTACCGAAATGCTCGCCGACGGACTAACGAAGCCACTGCCACGCGAGAACCTGGAACGGATGGTTAGTCAACTCGGCCTCACCGCAGTCTAAGGGGGTGTGTTGGATATAAAGTCATAGACCACGATTCGTTCGTGATTACTTACAGTACATAATATTCCGGATACTTCCGAGACCCTCATTTAGTACGCGACTCATTGTCGCCTTCCCTCAGTCATCTATCCGAGACTGAGGGTACGTCCGTTCTCTCCTAGATACACGACTCGTTACTAACTTATCGTAGCATTACTCATACCTTTGTATCTAGGTACATCTAATACAGTCATCTATCCGAGACTGAGGCATTACTCATACCTTTGTATCTAGGTACTTACTTTAGATCGAAGGCGTTTGGACGGGTCTTAGTCAGGCGGTGCGGTCGCTCTCGTGGTCTCCCAGTGGAAGCCATATTGCCAGCGGGTCCTATGATGGAACAATGCTGATTCGACAAGCAGAAAACGGAGAAGTCGTGGTAGGCCCAATCGAGACGAAGCAGGACGGGGTGCTTGCTCTTGCATATTCACCTTCGGGAGATAGAATTGCATCAGGCGGGTGGAACGAAACAATTTGCATATGGAACGCTAAGACTGGCAAGCTTGCTGTCCGCCCCATCACAGGCCTGGGGGCCTTGGTGACTTCAGTGGTAGTGGTCAAAGGACAGCACTAAGATCTATTCCACCTCCCACAGATTCGCACGTGTTCTTGATGCTGTCTCTGGCACTGAACTTCATCGCTTCGAGCACAATTCAGTGTACTCCAGTCGCACTTTCATCCGCAAATAATGTCCTGGCATGCGTGGGCAACCAAGGTATTGCACGGTTATGGGACACAGAGTCCCATCAACCACTCGGTCAGCCATTTGGCGACAGTCGCGAAACTCTTCGCTGTGTATCTTTTTCTCGAGATGGGAGATACGTAGCATATGGCGGAGGCAGCAGGAAACTCACTCTCTGGATGCTCAAAGACATAGCTCCTGAGCTTGCAGCACCCCTACTTCAACAAGATCGCAGACAAGCTACACATCAGGACACTCGACCCTGAATCCCCATCATTATCTTGCCTTGACGTCAGTACTCTCCTTTTTACTGCTTGTTTGCTTGACTCACATAACCATCGCAGGCTGATGCTTCGGGTGGTGATGACATTGTTGGGCAGGAACACGATGATCCATACAACAATTTTTTCCAGGTAAAACGCGTGTTTATCATGCAAGGGCACTAGTACTAACCCTAAATATTTGTAGTCACAGTCATATCTTTCTTCGGCATCTGCTGGCTCCCATCAGTCCCTGGCTCGCCGATTCTGGAATGTCATCTCTCGAAACCGCCCGCCAGCACACGAGTCCATTCCACAGGCACGCCCAAAACGCAGTTTCTTTGGTCGTCGTGCTCGCTCAAACTCGCTCCCGGAACCTGCAACCATCACACCCAATCAATTAACACCAGAAGCGAAGATCCGAGCAGGAAAAGAGGATGTGGAAGGTGAAATGGATGATGGTGTAAGTCCTGTCTCGTCTCTCGCACACTGTCACCTTGACACGATGGGCCGTCAGTGTTCCGCCAATGCTCAGCCCGGCGCCAGACAAAGGTGTAAAGGCAAGGAACGAGAAGGATCTCTTCTCGACACACAGAGCCTGCCGCACAATGATCATGTTCACCCTGCCGGACTCGACAGCGAAGAAAATCGAAACCTCTGGAAACAGCTGATCCGTGCTCGAGGGAAGGATCCCACATCCGCCGAAATGGCTCCAGCAATGAAGCGTCCCGAAGTAGTTGAGGTATATGCTGTACGTGGGTTGCAGGTGAGCTTCAGTTCTATCTTCTACAAACTTCTATTCTTACCGGATGGGAAAACAACAGGGATATGTAGCATTGACACCGAAATGGAAGAAAAGGTCTTCGACGGTCACGTACAGTGTTCCTCTTGCTGCAGCTCACGCAAGTGGTTCGTCACCGGCGGGCCCATCTTTGCAAGGTAGTCCTGGACAGTCGGGTACATCGTTGCAAGCTGCGTCAGGACAGGGAGGGTCATCATCGCCAGCTATAGTTGGTCATGTAACTCGACCTTTGCGAATCACTGAAGGTCCATCATCACATGCATCCCCATCGCACTTTGTCACCAGCTACCACACCAGTCACGACTCGGATTCACGGTCGAGCATCGAAGGCTCATTCAACAGGTTCCTCGACAAGATATGTTTTCCCTGTGGACACTTCCACGATGATGATTAGTGCGAGAACGTCGACCGGCTTTCATGCTTGCGTAGTTTTTATCCCTGCTTCGTTTTGATGGTTTTTTTTCGCCCGCTGGATGCCATTCTCATCATGGTTCATGGCATTATTAATATTTACGCACCCGTGCATCTAGCCTCGTAGTGACTATATTCTGTCCCAGTGTTACTAACACCCAGGTCCAACTATCTGCAGCACTACATGTACGCGTGTTCCAGTACGGAGATATGTCTCAGTGATCGGGGTCTGGCAGGGGAAAGACCAAACAAATACCTTTTTGGTCGAAGCCGATCATTCTTGCTTTCTATAATGACGACCAAAGTTCAACCAGATAGCTGGTACCGTATGCACTAATGACGTCCGGGCTGATCCACGCCGGATGCCTCAAGAGGCATGGAAGGTCATCAGGCATGGCGAGGCGGAGGAGGTGGGTGCGAAGGGTGTGTTTTGATCCGGTGTTGGTTGAGATGAGTATGAGCCGGGGGCCATTAATTGGCATGTTTCACTGTACTATTACATAGCATGACTACGGTCGTGGTATAGTAGACTGCTAATCATAATCATTATTCACTCGTCCTGAGAGAGTATCATCATCGTCTTCCAGCATTGATGTTTCGTCGTCACTGGAGAATCCGTCAGTGAAGATTGAGCTTGTCATGTCATGATGTGAGTACGTATATGCACAGCGTCAAGCGTGTTGTTTGACACTATGTACATGGCTGATTATTTATTTGTTTGTCTTTCTCAAAATGGCGCGTATGGTGCACGTCACTTAGTCACCGCTACTTTTGTGCAACATCTTTAGCACCTTGAGATTTCACCCGAATTCTTATCCCTCTTGCAAAAATGCTTGTATTTGCCCAAGGAACAAAACCTCCAGACGGATTTTGATAATACTTAAATTTGAGGGAGTTTTTTTTTTATGGAGGTCAATTTGGCGCATCCCTACAAAATATAGCTATACATGATCAAAGACTCTTGCTACTGTTTCAGGAACTCGTCTGTGTGATTTGTAGTGTGCAGAACTGAACTGTTTGACCTGGGCCTGTGCCACCCAGTTCCACATCATCGATACTTGTGGGTCATTGCTGTATCATCTGACTGTGAGGTTCAGGAGTCACGATAATGCTGTACTCACGATTTTTTTGCAGCAATCTGTTCCCTTTCACGATCGCGCGCAGCCTTTGCATTGTGCTGCGCCATTCGAATTGAATTCCCGGTGTACCCCAAAGCCCTGTTGCTCTCCACAAGACTCTCATCACCATCAGACCAGTCTGAGTCAGAATCTGGTGCATAATCACTGTCTTCGGACCAGTAGCAGTCGATGCCGCCTTCATAATCACACTCGTTCTCTGCATCGTCGTCATCGTGGCCCACTAGTTGAGCATCATTGGGTTCTGCTGGGTGGTGTTTCGTGTGATGAAAGGCTCAAGCATGTGCAGCTGCAGTTTTTTTTGGCTTTTCTGGCCATAATGAATGGTCCTTGTAACAAGAAATTTATTTGGATTCACCATCACTAGGTACTGCATGAAACACGTAGCTGTAACTTGACCATAACTATGCTAACATCGAAGCTGCTCCTCCCGCCCCAGCCTAATTTGGACTTGGGGTCAGGGTTACAATTTTTTTGCATCAATTTGGCGCCTGCACAAAAGTAGTGGTGACTAAGTGACGTGCACCATAGTACTGTCGAGAAATTTGCAAACAGCTAGTTCGAGAGCTCGTGAGAGGGACACGTTCACTAATTGCTACTGACAGAAATCTCACATTCTGCCAAGTGGATCGATATATGGGGACCAGGACCAGGACCTTCCTGTAATATCGCCATCCGCAACTGAGGCAGCGCCAGCACACCGTTGGTCTGTGACCAGACGTGGAG
>JABCPV010000376.1:0-29894 GCA_016584345.1 Suillus ampliporus | reverse complement strand
GACGGTGATGCCCGGTAGGCACAACACCAGTGCCTCGCGAAAGAGACCAATGGCTTTGTTGAGGTCATCAATGCCACTGCGTTGCTTGAAACGGTCGACGAGGGCACCCCCTAGGTTGTCTAATAATATATCACAAGATTTGTGCCCAACAGGGCGCAAGCACAGCCCTTCTTCATACAGAGAGATGGCCTCATTGAGGTCTTCAGATTTGCCTTGGTGACTGAAGCGGTAGCATCTGAGTGAGACGGCCAAGTTATTCAAGCGGGTATCACGATCAGGATGTCCCTCGGGGCACAGGAAACAGCTTCACGACCAAGTTGTATGCTCTCGTCTATGTCATCAATGCTGCCATGTTGTGAGAAGCGTGTGTTGAGCGACCGTGAAAGCTCGTCGAGTGCTCCTGGACGGTGTTGATGGCCCGGAGGACAGAGCTCGAGCACGAGTCGTTGAAGTTGGATGCCTTCATCAGATGCGTCTATTGGAAGTTGATTGCATCCCCTGATCACATAATCCACCCCATTTTCCCTACTGCGATGCTCCGAAGATAGGTGCCTTCGGGACAGAGAGGCAGTAGCTCATGGTAGATCTGAGCAGATTCGTGGATGTCGGGCAGCAGTATTTCTCGCTGTAGCGCCAGGTCAGTGCTTCAGTGAGATGATAAACAATAATGGATGATCGGGGTGACCATGCGGACGCGATGCAAGGGCTTCGCGGAATAGACAGGTAGTGGAATCAATGTCTTGAAGATCCTTGCGAATGTAACCTAAGACGAGACTATGCAAGGTTGGTGAGTGCAGCACCATGGTCAGGATGGCCGACCAGGCACTGCTCTAGAACCGATCGGAAATGCTCCACAGCATCATTCAGATGAGAGACATTCTCGCTGGTCATGTATTCGGCAAATTGGGCGTGGCCCGCATCTGTGCGTCGAGTAATCTCGCAGTCAATGATAGACTGCAGTTGACGGTTCTATCAGTATAAGCCAACAGCACAGCAGCTAGCGTCACTCACGTCATACAGTTCACTGTCCTCTTCCACAAGCATGCACAGAAGCGACCTTCAGCGTGAGAGATGGGTGGACACCACGAACAGGCGGGAAGGATAGATCTATCACGCGTTGGCAGATGTACATGAATGCGAACGGGTCACTCACCGAAAGGCTCATCTCCATGGTCGAGCAGATCATCCCACGACGTCTCAAGGTTTCCAATCAGTTCTCCGTTGCCGAGCGTTCGACCGAGCTCAAATGATGCCCGGATCTCCATTGATAGTGTAGGTGATACATGTGATGATCTAGAAACGAGGATCAGTTTCTCGAATCGCGTCCGCAAGTATGGAAGTCTACAAGGTCATGGTATCGCCCCATGCTACAGCATTGTCGGAAGATAGGACTCGGATGGCCGATTTCCAGCATCTTGTGTCGTCGAGTTTCAAGGACACGTAAATGCCTGCGGGTATGCGCTCGGAAGGGACATCGATATTTTGTCCGCTGATGACTGTAGACAGAGCATGAAGATCACGAAACGGACACCAAGGTGATATGGAGTGACCCACCTTCGAATCTGATGGATCGGCCTTCCAAGTTATCTGACATGTTGGCGCAATGACGCAATTATCAAGCGACACAGAGGATCAAGGATGGGCTGAGTGGAAGCGGAATGAGTGATAGGACAATGAAGATAGGGATAGGTGGTCGTGGATGAAGTTCAGGTAGGAGGAGAGGAGAGCTGGGTAAGGGTTCAGGCTGGCTATTCGGCGCGGTAGACGCTGGTTGTGTTTCCATCTAGCGCTGAGATCAAAGGTGAGCCTGTGTTAAAGTTAATGTCATCAGCAAAAGTGGCTGACCATGGGTCAGGCTGCTGGCAGTAAGCACCGAGTAGTCGGCTGGAGCAGAGAAGTAAGTCTCGGAGCGCCTTGTAATGTTGACTCTTTTCAAGACTCAGATCACTCATACGAGTCATTTAGCACATGCAAGGTAATAGATAGCATCTGGCGTACAGTATAAACAGGTGAAAAAGAAGTCGGATGGTCGAGAACGTTATGGAAACAAAAGAAATGCTCTGCGCTAGTGGACCACTCAAAAAACAACAGATGATGCAATGAGAAGATCCAGACGGGGGTATTGAAGAGACGTTCGCGGGTGCACCTTTCGGTATTTGCCGAGGATAAACGGAAGTGTCCTCTCAGTCTTTGGGGCAAAATATGCCCTCCAAATCCTTACTCATATTCTCATCTCCATCGTCCTCGTCAAGACCTTGGTCAAGCTCGGAATAACCACTGTATACATCGATGTTGTCGAACACATCTACAAAGGGAGTTGATACTGAATCATCACCATACTAGCACGAAGGTAGCCGTGTGCTCTCTATTTGTATTTGGCGAGCGTTAACAGAACTTCCGTGCGTGGTGATCATGCATCGTATACCACCACGGCCTTTGAAATTTGAATCTTTAGAAGGGGGCGTTTATCATTTTGATGTCAACCGTGGCAACATGATGTTCTACAGGACCACGATGGACACGCTTCTGGTGTTGCGGAAAATGTCTCGCCTGCGTGATATTAGAGCCTGCCTGTGTGTGTGGAACTTATCTCTGTCGTCGACATAGGTCTGGCACATAGTGGATTATCCCATTGGCCCCATTTTGGCCTCTGGATTGAGCCTCTCCAACAAGTCGGTGACTGTCTTGTCTTCACTAGCACTTATGACATGGTCGAGTTCACTTTTGAGGTCCTCGAATGTTTCGATCATACTTACACTTGACTATGGCGACATCTACTTATTCTTCTGCAGAGCATCAGGATCCTTCTCTGATGTCGTTGGCGATTGAAATATTGAAGTTCGAGTTGATGGGCATTAAACAAAATCACAAGTATCCTAGACTTTTCTGCACAACTATACTAACATTCCGTGGTCCTTTGCTGTTCATCTAGCTACCATCACACCTGCAATTCGACGTCAGTTTGAGAGAAACACGTAGCGGGCTTTGCCGCGCGTGGCCCTTCGCGTTATTAACCAAAGTCGCCTTACTGTTGCTGATCTTTTTAGTCAAGACGACGTCTCCCTCAAAGATATGCAAACTGCTCTAACACCCTATGAGGGTCCCCAGGAAAAAATTGATACTCTGCGTGAACAGTCTCTGACGACACAGGGTGACGATAGATCTGGAGATTCGTCGCCACCTGCTGTCATCAGAAACTGTTTCACTAGACTAGAGATGATTGGACTCCTGCGGCTGACACGCCCATGAAGTCAATAACGTATTCAGGAATAGAACACAATCGATCCTTCCTCACATGTACAGCCATCTGGCAAAAGGCATGGTGCACGGAAGAGGGGGATGAAGTGATTTTAACTTTTAGGACATGCCGTTGCCTTCGATAAGAGGGAAGGCGAGGAAGAAAGCGCCGGCACTTGGTAGGGGCTGAAGTGAGGTGTGCATGACGCGTTCCGGAAACGCAGGGAGAAGAAGGAACATTGTCTTCCTTCTAATGGTCTGCCAACTAGGGGAGACTAAAACTCACGGTGTTCACGTAAATTGCTTCCGCGGAGCCAGCTGCTTTGACGCTCTTTGACGTCCGTCCTTGCATTCTGTAGACGTGAGTGCAACTGGAAAGGTGACTATTAATGAAAGCCGGAAATTGCAGAGCACTGAAACGTGTGCAAAAGAGCGATGATGAGGAATAGTGTATATAGAGGAAAGCGAGGCGGGTGTGTTCATGGCCGAGTGGCAGGAGTCCTGCTCGTGAGCGCTAATGGTCGAATGAACAATTTCCGGTCATGGCCTCACTATGTACGCGTCCCCGAAGGGTCTTGCAGGACCCTGCAGTGCAGTCCAATGCACAGGCAGCATGGGTGTAGTGACTATTCACGGGCTCGCCCCAAGCGCCTTTCTAACTTATCCTGTGTATGGAACATGCTGATTCCATGCATGCACCTTGTATATCTGGTCTGGGCGTCCGACGGACCGACTGCTGTGTTAAAGAATCGGGGGATATATGGAGAGTTGATACCACTCAAAACACGGCAGTGAAGACATACCTTTCTCTTTCTTGTATTGAGTCGAGTCATCTTCTCAATGTCGCTGCCTGCTAAGGGAGGACAATCGTTTCGTGTAAGTGGTGCCTGGTCCCTCTTCAACATAAGCTTAACCCGAAATCAGCGGCCCATCCCACATCAAAGTGCTGCTGGTTCCACCTACACCGGAGTCGAGGAACCTCCACATCCCCCAGATGCATACAATGTTGTCATTTTCGGAGAAGCTGGAGCCGGTAAAAGCTCCTTGGTCAATTTGATCGCTGGGACGGAAATGGCGCACACATCCCGCGATGCTTGGGGATGTACAACTGAAACCAATCCGTACGACATTTTGATTCAGAATGGGACGTTGAAGGTAAAGCTTTTCGATACCGCCGGTTGGTGAACTTCGCCACTCTTCGTGGCTGTTACTGAACTAGATTGCAGGTCTTGATGAGGGCTCTGGAGGTGCAGTCCCCGATAAGGAAGCTCGAAGACTCTTGAAGAGGCTCCTTCGAACTCTCATGGAACAAGGTGGCATCCATCTCATCATGTACTGTGTACGCGGTGAGAGAGCCACTTGGGCACTCCCCCGAAATTACAAGTTGTTCGTTCCCAAGTTAAGAAGAAAGTTTCAATTGTCCTTGTCGTCACGGGTTTGGAAAATCATGAACCAGACATGGAAGAATGGTGGAGGGACAACGAGCGAAGCATCTCAAACCTCGGGATGACCTTTGCTGGCCACGCATGTGTCACCACGGCAATAAACCATAATAATGCAGGACCTGAGCTCGTGGAGCGCCGCGACCAGTCATACCGTGCTGTTTGCAACCTAATCCAGCAGTGTTGCCTGTCGAATGAGAAAGGGGTTCGTACTGCAACGTTAGGTGTTGACCGAGACACTACTCAGATCATCCCTCCTAAAACGGTTCCATGGTACATAGCCTTTATATCTCTTTGTGCCGTATTTTGCCAACATTGATAAGCATGAACACGCATAAAAATATTGTACTCTTCTGGCAGACAGGGGCAGGCAAAAGCTCACTCATCAACCTCATGACAGGAAAGAACGTAGCAGTCACCTCCCCCGACGCGGAACTGTGCACTATACGCTGTCAAGCATATACCATCGAATTCGGTGACGAGTCTTATGAGGTGTTCGATACCATTGGGCTCGAGGAACCACAAATGGGACTCGCACGGTACCTCGATGCTGTCGAGAATGCCTGCAAGCTCATCCAAGAGCTGGAGAGACAAGACGGCATCGATCTGCTTCTGTTGTGCATGCGCGCAGACAGAATCACTGCTACACTTCAGAGCAATTACCGGCTCTTTCACGAATTCCTCTGCGAGAAGAAGGTTCCCATTGCTGTAGTGATCACGCACCTTGAAGAGGAGAGTGTGATGGACGACTGGTGGAAGAGAAACGAGAAAGTGTTCCATTCACATAAAATCCATGTCGCCGGTCATGCGTGTGTCACCGCCGCTGATAGGCGTGGTAGCTACCCACGCCTGTATGAAGAATCACGCGACACGATCCACAACGTTATCAAGGAGTTTACTACCGACGGGCAGAAGTTAGCATGGATAGGAGGAAACAACCCGTTCGTGTGGTCGATGCGTAAGTTGAAGGAACTACTTGCACGGGATTTGTGTGCGAGGAAGGATATTGTCCCTCGCCTCACCAAGCGTTGCGGTATGTCTCGAGAAGTCGCAGAACGGGTATCTAATATAATTACGAAAGACGTGATAGAAGGAGTTACTTGACTTCCCGTGTTCGATCACTTGTGGCCATCTTATTGTGGGTCAAGTGAATTTCATGAAGTGTAATTCTGATATTTATACAAATCCAATGGGCCATGCGGTGCTTAGCATCGTCGCGAAGGACGCAGCTCGAGCCTCTCTCAAACCTTCCGCTCTACGCGGCGCGTCTCAGCTCCCACATGAGCCCGTAACTTTCAACGATAGAATGGACCCTCCACAGCTCTAAACTGTGCGGAGAACAGTGCTCCAGGGCTTGTTTCCACCTCAATATTTGGGTACAGTGACTTATAAATATTGTACCAGTAAGTAGCTCGCATATAGCTCGGTAAGACTTTTAAAGAGGCTGCCTATACACGCTGGGGTGTTTATGCATGCATGATAGTATTGTAAGTAGAATTATGTATGACGTATCGGCAAGGACAAAGTCTACAACCAGAGGAGCACAAGTTGTCTAACACGGGAAGTCAAGCAGGGAGTCCTTCTACCACGTCTTTCTCGATCATATCAGCTAACCTTTCTGCAACTTCTCGAGATATACCGCAACGCTTGGTGAGACGAGGGACAATGTCCTTCCTTCGCAAAGTCCCCCCACAAGTAGCTCCTTCAGCTTACGCATCAACGACACGAACGGGTTGTTTCCTCCTATCCATGCTGACTTCTGCCCGTCGGTAGTAAACTCCTTGATAACGTTGTGGATCGTGTCGCGTGATTCTTCATACAGGCGTGGGTAGCTACCACGCCTATCAGCGGCGGTGATGCACGCATGACCGGCGACATGGATTTTATGTGAATGGAAGACTTTCTCGTTTCTCTTCCACCAGTCGTCCATCGTACTGTCCTGACTCGCCTCTTGCTCAAGATGCGTGATCACTACAACAATGGGAACCTTCTTCTCGCAGAGGAATTCGTAAAAGAGCCGGTAATTGCTCTGAAGTGTAGCAGTGATTCTGCCTCCGCGCATGCACAATAGAAGCAGATCGATACCGCCTTGTCTCTTTAAATCTTGGATGAGCTTGTAGGCGTTCTCGACAGCATCGAGGTACTGTGCAAGTCCCATTTGTGGTTCCTCGAGCCCAATGGTATCAAACACCTTATAAGACTCGTCACCGAATTCAATGTTATATTCTTCCGAGCGCATAGTGCAGCGTCTCATATCGGGGGATGTGCCTGCTACGCGCTGTCCTGCCATGAGGTTAATGAGTGAGCTTTTGCCTGCTCCGGTCTGCCCGAAGAGCAAAATATTTTTATGCGTGTTGCTACATATCGATGTTAGCAAAATACGGCACAAAGAGCCTATCTGAACTCTACGTACCTGGCAGCCATTTAGGAGGGATGTTTCGTATATTAATATGTAGCGTCTTTCCACAGTTCTTTTAAAGACATACGAGCGCTGACCACGTTTCTTGCACCAATCCTTCAGATGCTCCCCCATCGGTCACTACTGACAATCGGGATCCGTCAGATGCGAGTCGAGCGTCATCCGATAAATCAACGAGGTAAACTCGTGTTAATGCCACAATTGATCGGTAGCCACCTGTTGGAAGAGTTTTCTCGAGCGTCAAAACCAAATACAAATCCCATGAGTCACGCATTCAGGGATACAATGAGTTAGAGAAACAGATAACGTAGAGTCCCTGCAACTCCCCATGCAGCTTTTGTGCAAAATAGCAGAGGCGGTGTCTGGAAATCGTACCGAGGATATGACCGACAGAAAGGTGGAAGGTGCTAAACGGGGAGGTAAGGGACAACTGACAGCCAGGAGGCCCCAATATTACGTCTTCTCGTGAAGTGCGCCTCATATTACTCCTACCCTTGGTAACCTAGTGTGTACAAGCTCAAATTTAAGGTAGGGAGTGGCACTTACATGAGAGTGACATGTAGAGAAGCAGGTCAGTAAACTATGCTCGCGCAGTCCAAATCTTTCGTCGTCTGAGCCCGAAATAAACACGAAGTGTGCTGTATTCTGGATATTGCGGTGCATAATTGCTCGTGCGCGAAGGGATCCATTATACGGAGATTGAGAACAGTACTTGAGGCCAGTGTAATAGCTTAACAATTGTATGCGAGTCGAGGTACTTGGTAGAAATTGTGTGCTCCCGTATCGCTCCCGCATTATGAGCTTCGGATCTCTCCGTGCATTACCTGTTTGGGTGCCTTGCAGATCATTAATTAGCGCTCTGCAGTCTCATTCAGAAAAGAACATAATTACTTCCCTAACCCCCCACTAACTTTGAACACGGTACATTCTAAATCACAGCGATAAGTTAGTATGATGATTTGCTGCCTGCACGATTCAACAGACCCACTTGTCTACGGGAAACAGACCGATGAGTGGTGGGCGCCTGGGCAGGCAGCAAGCGCTTGAATGACTGACACGCGTTTTAGGCACTACTTACATGCAACTCACACGTACTCTCACAGCAAAGTAGAGTATATAATTCTCCATGAATTACACTGCCCATCTGCGATACGGGCTTACCGTGGGAGGCACAAATACAAAGTAGCATAAACGATCATATGCCCTGGGGAAAGTGATGCAGTACCATTAATTAATATTTATACTCTGCTTCACTATCACATTCAACTTCTAGGGTTGTACCTCCTGTATTTTGTGACAGCTAGGAGGCCTGAGGCACCTTCTTTCCACCATCGCACGGAGGCTCGGCGCAGCAGTTGTTATTTTTTCACCGAAAAGTCGCAAACTGAGCGCGCTAAGAACGGTCGATGGGTTGCCCGGGGGAATTGCATGGTAAAACATGTCAAACAAAGCTTTTCCCCCTCTTAACGATCGATCATGAGAGTTACGGAAACATTGAACTTCCAAAAAGGCAGAAGGAGGTCGTGCGACAGCCTGTTGACATCAACTCTGAGATGGATGTACCAATTGTACAATAGACCTGTGTTGAATCATTCGACTGGCCAGCTGGAAATCGAACGCTATGACCTGCTATGACTTCCAGGACCTGCAACCTGATGTGAGCAATTCTAATCAAATGGTCGTGGGGAGAGCCATATGTAAGGATACCATATCCTTTACGCGCCGACCGCGACTTCAGAAGAAGACGTTTGAACTTATTCAACCGACCACGTGACTCAACCGACGCGAAGAAGCTTAAACGCTTCGCGTCCGAGTTTACGTGGATACATTCTCTTACATCTCCTTTAATTCTTTTTCTTTATCCTACCATATGCTCGTTTTCACGCACCTCGTGCTCTCGCCGTTTATTTTCACTATTCCACATGCTACCCCACTCGTTTCAGACTAATTACACCCTCGCAAAACGTATATAAACAACTCCAGTACTCTCATATCGTTAGCAGAATCCCAGACGTTGATTCCCCGCTCCAAGCACGACAGAATCCTTCAGAAGTCTCTCTCGCATAGACGTCGCCGTTTCCTACAAAGCCTCGTGTCGTACTTCGACGCGTCTCTTAGCCGTTTCCTATAAAGCCTCGTGTCGTATTTCGACGCGTCTCTAAGCCGTTTCCAACGCTCTTGATATCTTCCTTCTCTAGCTCTCAATTCCCCTTCGAACCAAAGTCAGCCTTACACATACTTATACTTTCAATGGTCGACCGGAATGGTTCCGAAAAAGATGCGCAGAGCGGATAATATGTGATCAGAAGAGTCGCAAACTCAGCACCCAATATCACGCTGGGGTCGATGTATGGAAGGACGACCTGCAAGCCTTTACCAAGAACACGGAACTGCGTTTCAAGCCCTCGTCCTGCCTTTGTTGATGACTTCTGTCCCGCTCGTCATCAGGCGCATGCGAGTGTAGTCGTTGTTCAGAAGGACAGCTTTCACAAGGTCGTTTGTAAGATCGAAGGACAGTAATGCATCGCGATGATACAGCTTTACTTTGGTATCAACTGCCCTGAAAGTGTAGTCAAGTTAGTCCTGCGTAGAATTGTTCTATAATATCTGCTGACCTTGTTCCAGCTCGCGAAGCGAAAATCCGATGAACTAGATGATTCTGCTCAGGCTACTGGCAATTGTGAAAAGTCTATTCGTCAGAAATCTGTCACGCTGACTTCTACTGAGCAGGACAGCAATCAGAACCCAGCATCCGGACGAAGTCACCGAGGTGGGTATCTAAATCATCTACGAGTTACTGAAAAGGTGGGCCTCCGAGTCTTCAGCTGACGATGGGCGATGTGTCGCCCTGATCAGCTGGCTGAACTGTGGCGAAAGAAAGAAGGACTGTCTTCCTTCTAATGATCTGACCAGGTACAGTCTCTACCGTCTTTCTGATTATTGCTGTCCAACCTTGTTATCCTCGCTATTCGTCTCGTATAATGTATATCTGGTGTATGGACGTACCGACTCCTGTTTTGAAGAGTCAGGGGGATACATAAAGGGGGGCTGACGCCACTAAAAAACCCCGAACACACTAGAGTGACTGTCAAGACATACCTTTCGCTATCTTGTCTCGAGTTGAGTCATCTTTGTAATGTTGCGTGCTGTTGAGGGAGGACGATTGTTTTGTGTAACAGTGTAAGTCACAGAGCAACGCAACACATCGCAGGACACCATTAAAAGAATGAAGATAAGGAAAAAAATCCAAGGCAGTCGAGATAAACGCATTGCACTACAGCTGTATTCAAATATAAAGAGACTGAGTCACAGTTGAAAATGAGGTAGTGACGAGGGCCTGCCGCCAGACTGCAGGATTTGGCAGGAACACATTCGTCTTGCTCTGCGTTACAAGGTCTGAGATGCTGGTAGATGACAACAAGTAAGGAATGAATTTCAGGATCAAATCTGGTACATAGATGAGAGGAATGAATACAAATGAATCAGCGAGGGTACTTGAAGTTGAATAGAAGGAAACAAGGCGAATGACGAGTTGCTAAAAAAAAAATACACTCGGCGACGACGGAAGTGGCAGAAAGATTCAGAATAGTATGTATTCCTCGGATCACCCCTGCGACTGTAGATGCTGCCACCAGAGGTTTGTATTCCAGCATCACATGACTTGCCTTCTCAACTTTCTTGGCCCACTCTTCTTCCTCACGTCTCAGAAGAACCAAGAGTTGGGTGTACTGGCGAACTCGTTGCTGCGCTGCGGCATAGCTCGCATGCACGGTATCGATGGTGTACTGGATGAACATCTCGTCCTGCTCCTGGTCTATGTTCATTTCGTCGGGCGACAGCTTACACATACCACTTAGTGCTTGCGGCTGAGTGAAACAAGGAGATCCTCGTACCAATTCTGCCAGCAGTTCTCGAGTGCGCCCAGCAGTTTCTGTCTTTGAAGAGGGATTGGGTATAGCGTTTGAACTATCATGAACAGAGCCCCCAAGATCATGGGGAAATAGTGATAATGACATTCTGAAGTGTGCGCTTAACGAGGTGATTAGCTCTGTGTGCAGATACTTATTGAACATTTTAATCGGAGTAATATTGTGGTATTCGGGAACCGCCAATTGCAGTTAGCACGGACCTATCAGTTAACGATCAGAGATGCTGCACATTTGTCCGTCAATACCAATGTCCTGGCAGGTAGCGAGCATGGATGATCGGATTGGAGGAATATGTAGGTTAGTTTCGAGATTTGCGTCCATTTCATTGTCTTAGCTATTACGTAATCGCGAGGCTGAATATTCTTCACCTGCAGTCGTTGTCTCTTGTGAGTACGAATGGTTTGACACCCCAAGCTGTCAAGAATCAGGCCTCAGGGCGCTGCTTTATGCGATCCCCGGCAATGTCCAGTCGAGTTGGGTGCCTGAAGCAGAGGCAGACCTCCAGTTTTATCAGTTCCTCTGGCCAGCTCTGGTGCTAACAAGCAATTGCACCTTCAAGGCAGCTCTCCTCATGGATCCTCCCTCGCACTTTGCCCTTATCGAGAAGCGCATCCAAGGCTCGAGCCATTTCGACTGCTTTGCGAAATATGGGCTATCATCCCCTGCCATCGTCTGGTCCCAAGGGCCCCAACCAAGTCCCTATTACGCCACTCGTTTTATCTTCTCACCTCTAGTGATGGGGATGGCGCCTAAATCTATAAACGAGATATTCACGATTACGGTTATAGGCGCCATCCGCCATGATGGGGTCAACGAGCGGCTTCAAACATTAGCCTGTCGTCACTCAAAATTTCTCTCCCCATTCTCCCCCAACCTCGGAAGAAGTGAAGAGGTCTCAAAAATCAAGAGATCGCGAATAGGTGCAAATATCGACCAGAGTCGCCTTACTATTACAGACCTTTTTTATTTTATTTTTTAGCAAGGACAACGTCTCCATCAAAGAAAAAATTCAGACATATGGACTGCTCTAACATCCTACGAGAATCCTCAGTAAATATTAATACTCTGCATGAACAGTGGGTGACGACAGTGGTTGACGATGGATGCAGATTTGTCGTCACCTACTATCATCACAAACTATTTCACTGGGACAGATGATATGATGCGGCTCAAAAGTTGTGAGATTGGACTCCTGCAGTCGATGAACTCTCTAAGATGCGCTGGCTTGACGCTCCCGCTTAGCTTGCGTTGATTTGAATACCATCCGACAAAGGTTTGAGGATGCACAAACGAGGTTCATTGGACCTAAATGGGTTACCTCTTTGTGAACGCGTTAGCAGACGAAAGAAGTTACCCATTTAGAGTGTTCGAGTAAGACCGTACACTTCTGGACTTGATTGCTCGGTGACATCATCTTATCGCTGGAGTACTATGTATCGGAGGCCCACAGAACGAAGGAGGAGAAGAACACGCTGGGATTCAAGAGGCCATCGCCAACGTCTCAGATTATTGTAACGCGCTGTGTGGATGTGTTCATCGCGTCGGCGTCGTTCAAACTGCCGGGCTCGCATAGCATTATATATGTACTCGTCGAGTTCCCCTCGTCAGATTGGATGTCAAGGTGCTGGAGGATGCATTGCGGAGCGAACTGCGACACGCAGTCGAGGAGTTCTGGGCCCGAGTTGGGTTATCGACGCACTATGATAATCAACTTGCTATAGATATTACTGCTCTGCTACAACTCTGCTACATCGTCACCTTCATCTTCTAAATGTGCATCCTCATCCTCATTCTCGGCGCCCTCATCCGGGGCTACATCTCCTGCATCCTGTGCTAGCTGGGAGGCCTGAGGCACCTTCTTTCCACCATCACGCGGAGCAGTTGTTATGTCTTCACCGAAAAGTCGCAGACTGAGCGCACTAAGGACGGTCATTGGGTTACCCGGAGCAATCGGGTGACAATATTTCAGACGAACCTTTTTGCTTTCTTGTCGATCATCAGGGCTACAGAAACATTGGACTTCCACAAAGGCAGAAGAAGGTCGTGTGACAGTCTGTTGACGTCAGCTAGATGCATATACCAACATATAATTTACTTACGTTGAATCATTCGACTGACCAGCCGGGAATCGGACGATATGACTTCCAGGACCTGCAACCCAATGTGAGCAAGTCTATTCAATGGTTATTGCAAGAGCCATACTTCTGCTCTCAATGGCCGTCCGGAATGGGTCCGAAAACGATGTGCAGAGCGGATAATACGTGATCAAAAGAGTCCTCAGAGTCGCAAACTCAGCATCCATTATCACGCTCGGGTCGATGTATGGGAGGACGACCGGCAAGCCTTCGCCAAGAACACGGAATTGTGCTTCAAGCCCTCGTCCTGCCTCCTGTTTGGTGATGACTTTTGTCCCGCTCGTCATCAGGCGCATGCGAGTGTAATCGGTGTTCAGAACGACAGCTTTCACGAGGTCGTTTGTAAGATAGAAAGACCGTACTGCGTCGCCTTCTGGATTGCGTACTAGGACGTTTGACGACGGGAAGCTGGACGTCAGATGAAGCTGATCTCTGCAACAAGATGAATTGGAATTCGAAGATTGCGGCGATGAAACACGAACCATGCAGGATAACAGGGTTGGATCATTGTGTTTAAGGAAGGTATATGGCATTTCCTTGAACGAAGGATCCGAAAGCTTGGCTTTACCCTTGAATGTATCTTTCTTCGCATCGGAGGCAGCCGGCATGTCTGCTTCGACAGTGTCCGACACCAATGGATGTGAGTTATCGTCCTCAGACATTGGCGTAGGTAGGGATGGAGTACTTGGTTGGGGTTCTGGTAGTCCGCCAAGGTCAATCTTAACCTTTTTGGCTTCTGGGACAGCAATCCCAGCTTCCTCTGCATCTCTTTTCCTGAAAGAGCGTAAGACATATCATTGGAGAAGATGGCACTAGAACGTACGCTGCCACGCTGCCATGACGACTCTGTCGCGGCTTTCTTTCGAGTACAGCAATAAAAAATCCACCCGTATCCTGAAGATGGGGATATATTCGCATGCTTACGAGACCCCATGGTCAGAATAATTCAACCACATAATACGAAATGAAATCTACCAGTGTTGTAACTGCAGGGACTCTGCGTTAGCAGGCGGCCAGTGGGTCTCCGGTATCTTGCTGTCTGCTCGTTGTTCCTCTGACAGGGTTTCGTTGTAGGCAGCCCAGGTGTTAAAGGTTGTATTTATTGAACGATTCACGGTGGGTGCCCACGAACTTATACCTGGCCGTCTTACTAGCTCCGGCAACTGTGAAGAAACATCGATCAGCTGGAAATCTGTCCAATGGGTCAGCAAACTCTAATAGTCGATCACAACATTCCAAAATATCTGACCAGGATTAGAATTCAATGCAGCTGCTATGACAGCTTCGTTTTCGACGGGGTTTAGCGAGCAAGTCGAATAAACGATACGACCGTCAGGCTCCAGCATGCGCATGGCCCGCTGCAGGATGCGGGTTTGGAGGCTGTAAACGATGAGCTGGTGAGAATTGAGTGGATGTACGGAACAGACCTATGTAGGCCATTCCCGTCCATAGGCTGCCACCGCTTCCATATCCCAATATTCTTTCGTAGTGTACCGTCACCACTACAAGGCACATCGCATAGGATGCGATCGAACAGGAGTTGATTCGGAGATTTTTTGACGCCACGGCGAGAATCCGTAGTCGTTACGGGAAGTCTTAGAACAGGGAAAATTGACGCATCCAGATTCGTGACCATGAAGGCCGGGCTGGGTAGACGCGCAGATTGGTGAATGAGAAGATGCGCCCGCTTGCTGTCGCTGTCGTTTGCTATTAAAAGTCCTGGAGGAATGGACGTTGCGGTCGCAGTGTCCTGCGAATGCAGAGCTTCCAAGAGTTGTGCTGTCTAATGTCCATCAAGGACGGACGCAATGGCGTGACAAGATGGTTTACCTTTGAACCAGGAGCTGCACACATGTCAACGACCTGTCGAGTTAAGGTTGGTACTTTGAACATCATGGAAGTAGCCCAGCAGATTTTACCTTATGGTGTGGCTGGACATCGAGGAACAATGGTGGAAGCATGCTGACCGCCTCCTGTCTTGATATATTACCCTGTTACATGCATCATAGGCTGAGCGAATCAAGGCAAAGGATCACGTACGACTTCCGTCTCATGTACAAGGAAGGAGTGAAATTTTTTGAATGCTTGTTGTTTCCTTAGAACTTTCTTGGAAACATTGAATTGCCAGGCCAGGCCTTCTGGATACCTGGTTGAGTACATGTTAAGTCACCGCATCCCATATGCATAAGGAAAATGCCGCACCAAGGAATCCGAGACGGAGGCGGTACAACATCATCCTCAAAAACAACGTCGCTCAACAATGGCACGTAAGTTTTATTGATGGCATCATTGAGAGCATGAGCAATCCTAACACCTCCATCAATCGAGTTGATATGGAAGGGACACAAAGCACGCACTCTCGACTTCCCGCAATGCGGAAGGTGGTAGGTAAGGGACGTCTCAATGCTTCCATGAACTGATCCCATTCCTCCTCAGGGATGATGTGCTGAGCCTTGTAATATGAGCTGAAGCGCTCGTTTTTCATATCGCTCTTGTCTAGCATACCGCGATCGTCGTCGTCGCGCGATTTTCCCGCTCGACCTCCTCGCTGTCGTTTCTGAGAAATGGAACATAGTAGAATTCACCCATTTCTGCGCATGAGTATGGCCCATGACAGAAGTTCTTAATCACAGACCACAGACCTTTGACCGAGTCATGACCCCTCTGTGCTTCTCGGTCAACGATAGAGTGTGTTTTCGGGGCGGAAATGCAGCAAGATCCTCTACGTCCTGTTCTGCAGCGGTGTGCAAAAACTTATTCTTGACTGATGACTTTGATCTTTGCAAATTACAAGTTATAAAGATAAGGACAACCAAGTCTAGGGTTAGGGTTGTGTTTGAACATTCTTCCCATCATCTCTTCGATGTCGTTGCCATCAGCCTTGAAGCTTGAAGCTTGAAGCTTGAAGTCAGATTCGAGCAGTGGTGCGAGGCTATCGCGTTGCATTGGCACTCGCGCGTTACGATGGAAAGTCAACAGTTCAGCTTTCGCCTTCGTACATGTGAGATGAGTCTACCGAAGATCAGTCCCCAGTGGCGCCCACAAATCCGACAACAGTGACCATACAATAGGATGGTGTCATCTTATACATCCGTTTCCCGTTTTATCCTGCCCCTGCTATTTTTCGACCTCCAGAAGGCGGAAGAAGATACTCCGGTCATTATCATTGATGGATCAAGGACAGCTGTGACGCCTTGGCTCTTGGTTACGAATCATAAGTGCCCGCATCCCACTTGACATCGTACGGGTCGAAGTCTTCGAGTTGTCCTCCGGGTTTCAATCCCTCACAGAGCGTTTTTGTCCTTCTGATCATCAACTTGAATTCCACAAGATTGCCAGTATCATCCGCAAGATTTGGGATTATGTTGTTGGCCCCGTGATTCAAGCTCTCAGGCCTCAGGACGTTGATTCAGCCCAGTTCACGCACCTGGTGGCGTCCCACTGCTGAGTTCACACTGCTCCCTATTGAACACATTTCAGACAACAGCATGGTGATTGGCATCTGCCAATATCAAGCCAATATTGTATGCTTCGTTGCCAATATTAATTGGCTCCTCTGATATCGCAGAGGGAGTAGCTGGTATGTGGGTTTATCTGGCAGATTATCCGACGAGACTTTCTCGTCGAAGGTCGATCGCATTCAACACAGGCTAAGTGAGGTTAGCGAAACTACCTATCGATTAGTCTCCCCTAACCATCATGAAGAAAGTTTCAGCGAAGTTCTACTCGCTGGTGGGGCAGAGGCGAGCTTTTTTAGTCATTCGTAAATGATAATGAGCTTATCCTGCAGGAAGCCATCAAGCACCGGTGCCTTTGTTGTCGACATCCTGATGACAGTCGTCCTTCGTTTCTCTGAGAAGGAACGACTGTCTTCCTTCTATATGGGAGACTACTGCTACCCGGCCTCGAAAAACAATAGACACTTCTGAATCTACGCGCGGGGGTAATACACCTTCCCAACCTACTACTTCGTACACTACACAAAATTGGGTCCCGCACCCCTTTTGGGAAGCTGAAATACAAACGAAAGGTGAGTGCGAATTTCTTTGTAACAGGGATGTCGGTTCATGTCTGGGTACTAATCATCGAGCTGATTTGAACCTTGGAAGATTTGAAGGAACCATGGGGGTTCAATATCCCATTATCTTTACTGGAACCAGGTCCTCTATATTGCAATGAGATATAATAAATTACTGATAAGTCACCGAGGACGAACTTCAAATAGCAGATTTGAAAGCTGGACCCGTGGATCTTGATGAGCCACACTCTCACTTGTCGCGTCAAACTCATGTGTCAATAGGTGCGGACTTCTTGGCACAAGCAGAAATTAGCAAAAAATGAGTGCGCAACCCGCATGCGTTCATTGCGAGAGGTTCCATAAGCTCCGTGCATGCATCATGCGGCAGCTAGTTCCAGTAGCGGCGTAACATAACATTGGTCTAATTCTATCCTCCAGATCACTTCGGAACACCAAATAAATCCCACGGTGAAGCTCCAAATAAATACCGCAACAAAACTTCAAATAAATAAAATCGACATGCTCCCTGCATGGTACCAGTGGTTGATCTCTTGGATCCGTTTCCCATGCTACACACTGTCGCCGGTTGATACATGTCTGCGCACCTGGAAATCAATTGTCGTCATGCCAGGTCCTTCGTCAGAGCTGGCCACGAGCTTAGCGTGATATTCTCGAACGCTAAGGATGAGACGTGGTCCCAGCACAAACATCTGCAAGGGCTGGAGAATGTGGAGAACACCGCCATAAATGGCATCTCCCACAGAAGTTGAATACTGAGTAGAAATGATAAGGTGCGGTAATATGCAGATGTCAGTCACGGATCGGCGCACCATGATCTTTGGAGAAAGTGTGCCGAGAGTGAAGCACGACACAGCAGCAATGCTAGCACACGTTTAACTTCAGCACAACATCCAAAATCCAAATCGCCGAACTCACGCTACAAAGTGCACCACGTGACTTTTTGTTAACACCGTGAAGCAGTCTCCGATAGTCAATCCTGTTGGTGATTGTCGCAGTTCACGGAAATGTTTTATAACAATCCAGACTGCAAGAAATAAAGCGAGGATCTCCCATACAACGGTGGGTATCAGAATATCGTCATCCAGAAGTACGCCGTCTGGAGAGTCAATGGCTTCGGCACACAGATGGTAGCCAGAAAGGATGATCTCCTCTAATATTCGTTCATGAGTCTCGTGTACTTAAGGCTTTCGTCCACAATCAAAGCTTACCTCCTGACACACGGATGTTTCCCATTACCGTCATAACTCCGGAGGCGATCGTGGAAGCCAGTAAGACTACAACGAGCGAGATGAACATCTTTTTGGACCGCTGATACATGGCATGTATCCGAGTCATCATGATAACTTGCATGATATTTCAGTAAGGTACTGCAGCGGAGCTCACCACCCAGCATGGCATTTACGACAACAGGTGTCCATTCCTGTATGAACCAAAAGGTAGTGCCTGAAAAATGCAATTAATTATGCATATTGGCGGACTCGATACCTCACAGCTGTTATAGTCGTTATGCTGAAGAAACAAGCCGGCCGAGAATATAACTCACCCCTATGTACAGTAGGAGTGCGGTTAGTAGTTGAATGGGAATGGCAGGAATACCCACTGTATCTGTGATTGTAACTGGGAGAATCCCTGCAGGCTGCCAGTCAGAAGAAAAAAATGTAATTTAAGACACATGCGCAGTATGTCGAAGCTGTTGTGGGGGGTGGCTTATTAGTACAATGCAGTGTCATCTTGTTAACCTCGCAAACATGCATAGAATATAGAATTCCAATGTAGCACACCTAGCATATTTTTGAAGTCAGCACAACTTGTCAACTGCGCTTATGACACGAACTACGTACACTGATATATAAGACGGTCATGAGGGACCAATGTTGCTTCTGCCCCGAATTAACTGTATTATCCTGCTGTGCTTCTGAGATGGGATTCTGCTCACCCAGATCAGTTCGAACTATAAATCCATTCTTAGTGTGATGGCTGCACTGGTAGTAATAGCATCGACTCACCTCTTGTCCGAATGTTAGGGCTAGGATACTATATGGATATCAGTGATTCCCGCCGTGAATGGTGTCTCACTCACCCCAATCGTATACCACTGCAGCAGAGGATGCAACTGCAAAACCACAGTCAAACATAGTGAGATGTCAATAATCTGACTTGCTCTCTACGAGCCTACAAAATAGCTGATAATACAAGTCCAATCGATGAGCGGCCACCAAGCGGGGTCATTTGAGACTTGGGTCATATTGGAATCGGCGAACTTGGTAAACGATGGCGTTCCCGCAGATATACATCCAGCACCTTTATAGGGACCATGCTAGACATTAGTTGCTTAAATCAGAACCCTAGTTGTATAGTTACATGAAATCAAGTAGAAAGAAGTCGTTTCAGAGGTCCTCGATCGAATCGAAATAGATTTTTGGGGGATTTGGATCTGAAACGGGGCCCCGGAAAGTTTGAACACCGGGACAACCTATATATGCGTGATGGGACATGTGCATGATTCTCGAGAGGTTTTGCATCAGCTCCAATCGTATAGGGAATAGTGATACTTTTCTTTTGGACCATCCAATCACAACGTAGTGTTATGGTTGGGTGGCACAGTGCGATGCTCACAGGACTCGTCAATCCGCTCGTGATCAATCCTTCTTCGGAAGTCAAGGTTATACGTAGCAGACATGTGTGCATCCATATCTAATTCACAGTGGGCAGTAAGCCTGCAAATAGATGGAAGGAACTGGTAGCACTTACATGTAGAAACATCTCTGTTGAATCCGGTTTGACCGTCGCTTCAAAGGTGTTTCCACTGCTTGCTCTTGATCGTCTTGATGTCGCACATCATATAGTGCTTCAACATACAACCGCGCTGTCCAGCCTTCATGAGAAAGAAGATAGCTGGTGACTTGCTGTGAGCTCTTTTTTCATCTGTTGATGATCAAATGATGTACCGTCGTGTTGAAATGTCAAATCCATCCCTGAACCTATGTAACAATGACTCTGTAACACCTGATCAGAGACGAAAATATTGAACTACACCGACAACTCAAGAGCATAGATAGAAGGTGTAGTATTACGGCCGATCATCAGCACTGTCCATCCTGCAATACTACATCCTTCGCACCCGATGCAGTCCGCCATCTCCAAAGGAAACAGATTAGCAACGGTATTAAGAACCGACGAAAGCTCTCATCAGGGATAGCACTACCCCGACCGCTCGCCCTTCCAGCACTGTTGAGATTATCCTGCCTTCGCCTATTTCTAGAGTGTAAATGGTCCGTGCACGACTGATCGGTGCCTGTAGCTGAACGATCAGCGCTCAGCTGCCATCGCTCGTGATTGGCGAACCATCTTGTACATATAGACTGCAAGTCTACATGCATCGCAATAGTTCGCTAGCCACGAGGCAGAGTCCTTGCCCAGGGCCAGGGACCATTAGCACACCTGACCCACGAAGACCGCTCCATTCGGTTATTTTGTTCTGGCCGGAGACTTCGTTACTATCCACGCAGCAAGACGAACTTGTACTGGACTCGGAATGGATGTAACTGCGGAAAGAAGGCGGTTGCGTAAAGTCCGTTTTGAGCATCCTGTTGAGGGCTTTGTTAGAATAAAGAGCAACCGAATGAACCTGTCCATGTCGTGACCGTCGTGGACGAAGACCTTTTCTGCATCCTTAGCCTGTCTTCTGTCCAACAAATGAGCGTCAGTCACAACTTTGCCGCGAGTCTCTTGTAGTACTCGTAGCAATCGATCAGTATTTCGTGACAGAAGCCAGCATAAAGCATGCGGCTATGTGTACACAACCCTACGCCTCCAGATGGATCCAGCAAGATAAAAACTTTAGTGAGCCTCGGGGCAAGCCCGGCGAGTGAAGGGTTGATGTTTGAACTCCGCCCAACATAAGGAAAACCAAGTCTAGGTTAAGGCTCCGTCTGAACATCCCCGTAGGCCAAGCAAAGGATCATCACATTGAAAGATGTCGTTAGTTCGAGAGAAGCGCAACCCTATGTACAACAGTTATCTAGAGAAAACTTTTTACAACAGCGTACATAACAATGAATATCGACTGTGAGTGAACGCTGAGGAGGAAGTACATCTTCGGAGAATCTTTTCCTAAGATCCAAACAAGAGCAATTGCGAAGCAGGAACTCCCTAAAATGTATGGGTTTCCGAGAAAGGCCATCATAATGGCTGCTTGAACGACAGTCAAGACTACCCGAGTCTTAAGGGGGGATCCGAGAAGGACGGGTATGGTCGGGACTCCAGCCTTATTGTCTTCGTCAAAATCACGGACGTCCGTCATTATCTTTAGGAGATCTTGAGTTGAGAGTTCAATCACAGGTAGAAATAGCCTTACAGAATGACAAGTACGATTGACAGTCGACCAGATGATAATCTCAATGATCGTCCATGGAGGCGCAGTCTGGTCTGACTTCCGCGATAGCTGCAGCGCCGAGCAAACGACGAAGAATATCCCACAACTATCTCCAAGTTAAGAGAAATAAACTGGGAGGATGTGATAGTACATACCCTCGTATGATGCCGTTGAATATAGCCTTCATGCCAGGAACTCGTTTGATGATGAATGGATCGCCAGATATCGGCGAAGGACATTCCCCTTCTTTATCATGCTTTGCAGGCATGAACTTCTTTAGTGCTACGCTAATACGCCGAGGTTCAAGCGGCGTTGCCCACAGAAAAGCAGGGGCAGTAAAAACTGCGGTGACGATTGTCATTTTTGGTGGACATTGACATAAAGCGATCACGAGCAGCGATGCATTCAATGCCAGAAAAATACGGGCAAGGTAAAACAGATACGCGAAGCGCTTCACGATAGCCGCGCCGCAAGCGCCAATGGCGATTTCTTGATCCTTCAAGTGGTCAACGCCGACAGCGAGGATATCGCATGTCATGCATACGGTGATCTTTTTCACTATTTAGTTGGAAGAGTAATGGCTGTAATCTAAAACAGAGGGCTTACCGGCCTCCAGTCAAGCTGCTCAGCGATCACGTAGGACATGAGGGAAGCGAGCACAAGGCTGTTTATCGCCACGACGATGGGCCGCAGAATCACAGCGTCAACGAAGGTTGAAACTGTGGGTGTAGCCATGTTTTAGAAGATAGGTTCTCCCAGTTCACGACGTGGATAAGAGGGCGTACAAAGTGCGGGGAATTATGCTTCCTTCTGTTTGTTGGCTTTAACGGCGGAACATGCCAGCCCATCTCGTGGCGGAGGTAAGTTAAGCTCGAGGTCTCAGGTAATTTATCAAACTCTGTGCTGTATCAAGGGTTGGATTTGAGCATGTCCTATGGTCAAGGAAACGCAGAATACCGTAACATGTTGGTAAATACTCCTGCCAAGCGATGTCATTTCGTAGTCCATGGCACATTCTGAAAACAGGCTCGCAATTGAGCGCATTTCCAATGAGACCAGTGGTTGAACATAGCGGGGTAGTTTAGCCTATATGTTAGTGTTGTGGGCAGAAATTCGCCATTCTGCCAACCGGTTCTGCCTGGCGGATGGCAGAATGACGCGCTTCTAATGGTGTTTCCTAGTGACACTTACTATACATTGTCATACACGTAGTCTTGTAGCGCTTTGAAAATTTGCCGGTTATGCAGGCACAATTGCCCGCAAATAATTCTGCCTCCAGCACTACATATAGGTTGATATCAAGTTGATATAACAGTAAGCTTGCAGTAAGCAGAAATAAGACAAGTTGTTGTTCTAAGGTCGCGGCACTGATCGGTGGCACAAGTAATGTCACGCCTTTCCAAATCAGGACGCACTGTGTGACATCTGTAGGAAGCGTGACGCGTCCTCGACGCGCGTCGAGACTTATAGCTGCCAAGTACCTGCTTAACCTGACCATCTTAGCGACATCCACGAGCCATGGCAGAGCGACCAGCAGCCGAGATTGCAGTTCCCTCAAAGGATCCAAAGGAGAAGAAGAAAGAAGAGGACAAGAAACCAGACACCAAGGCGAATGATGTCAAGGACGAGGAGGAAGAACTAGTGCGTACATCACTTTAACAAAACCAGCATAATTAGCTTGACCTTTGTTTCCCAGTCGGAAGAGGATGCACAGCTCAAATCTGAGTTGGAGATGCTCATTGAACGGTTAAAGGTACGTTTGCACTGATGATCAAGGTAGAACAAGCAAGTAACTGAATTGGCTGCAGGAATTAAACACGGACCTTTACCGTCCTGCTCTTGAAACACTCCGGACACTCATAAGAACGTCCACTTCGTCTATGACCTCCGTTCCCAAACCACTCAAGTTCCTACGCCCACATTATCCCGGCCTGCAGACCTTGTTCGAGACATGGCCTGCATCTGAAAACAAGGTGCGAGGAATACCTGTCTGCGTGACATTGGCTCATAACCATGCAGAGTCTATTCGCCGATATTCTCTCCGTTCTCGCCATGACCTACTCTGATACCGAACCACGAGGAACTCTCCGCTACCGCCTTCTTTCTGCTTCTCTCCTCCCTCCTGCATCCAAAATCTCCGAACCAGGTTCTTGGGGACACGAATACGTTCGTCATCTCGCTGCTGAGTTAGGAGAGGAGTACACTATCCGCCAAGAAGGCGAAGAAGCAGTCCCCCCCACCGGTACCAGAGGCTGAATCAGACACGCCTAAATTAAAGCCTGATCCCGTCCCTGGCACTATCGAAGACTTACACAACCTTGGTTTAGAATGTGCCACGTTCTTCCTGGGGCATAATGCCGAGCCAGACGCCGTAGACTTGTTCGTGGAGCTCGAGATTGTTGACCGGATAGCAAGCCTTGTGGACGCGAACACGTTCGGTCGTGTATGTGCGTACATGGATCGGTAGGTCTACTTTCTCGCTCTTACTCCCGTATCTAACCTTTGTTTTTTTAGATGTGTCATGCTCCTCCCTCCTCCTGACGATGTCACTTTCTTGCGCACGATACATAAGATCTACCTCCGATTCTCCAAATTCCCCGAAGCTCTCGGTGTCGCGATTCGCCTGAATGATGCTGAACTCATCCGACAGGACTTTAACGCCTCGGGCAACCCGTAAGTCGCGCCACACACACCTTAATCGCGACATCTGCTCATATATGTTCAGGATCATGAAGAAGCAAACTCGCTTTCCTTCTTGCACGTGCACAAATCCCTATTGAATGGCTGAAAGCGCCAGCTTCGGAAGACGCAGACGCAGAAGAGGAATTACCAGAAGACATCCTAGACTGCCTAAGCAACACGCAGCTCAGTAGACATTTTAAGGAGTTCGGAAAAGAAGTGGGTGTCGCAGATCCAAGAGCCTTGAGGATGTCTACAAGAGCCATCTGGAGACTACGACGTGCGTCCTACTTTGTGGAGGTTTGTCTTTTTTGCTGACTTGTGATCAGGATCTGGACTGTCCGCCCAATGTCGACTCGGCTCGTGCTAACCTTGCAGGCACATTCGTCAATGCGTTTGTGAACGCTGGATTTGGCAACGATAAATTGATGGTGGAAGCTGAGGAGGGCAATAGCTGGGTGTACAAGAACAAAGATCATGGTAGCTATCTTATCGGCTCGTGAAGGCGGTATCCTAACGACATCTCTCCAGGCATGATGAGCGCTGCGGCCAGTCTTGGACTAGGCCTCCTCTGGGACACAGACGTTGGTCTGAGCCATATCGACAGATATACATACTCCCCCGAAGAGTGGATCAAGGTATTTATCTCCCTTCCATATCACCCGCCCATCCCTATTAAATCATCTAGGCTGGCGCATTTTTCGGCTACAGGCTTGCTGAATGCAGGTGTACGCACGGAAGCAGACGCCGCCCTCGCTCTGCTAGCCGAACACGTCGAGAACAAATCCGTCCCGCTCAAAATCGCTGCAATTATGGGTCTCGGAGTAGCGTACGCAGGCTCGCACCGCGAGGACTTGCTCGCTCTCCTCCTTCCTGCGGTCGCGGACGACGGGCGTGTCGATGGAGATCGCTGACACTCAGCGCGCTTGCACTGGGATTTGTATTCGTTGGCAGCGGAAACGGGGAGATTACGAGCACGATCTTGCAGACGCTGATGGAGAGGGATGACAACGCGCTGGATGAGAAGTGGGGACGGTTCATGGCTTGGGTGGCGCTGCTCTATGTTGGTGCGTTTCCGTGGGTTGTTTGGGTTGAGTGATGTGTTGAACTGGAGTCGCAGGCTTGCAGGATGCTTCGGATGCAACGCTTGAGACGCTGAAGGCAATTCAACACCCGATCTCAAGGCAGGCACAGATTCTTGTGGAGGTGTGCTCCTTTGTTGCTACGGGCAACGTCTTGCGGGTGCAGAGATTGCTACCCTGTGTGGCGAGCACCTTGATGCCCTCAAGGAGAAGGAGAAGGAGCAGGCTGAGAGCGCGGAGGGGAACAAGGATGAGACAAGGATGAGAAGAAGAAGAGAAAAAGCCCGACGACACATTCCAGTCCTTCGCTGTTCTTGGCATTGCGATGATCGCCATGGGAGAGGATATTGGTACTGATATGTCCATGAGACAGTTCAACCACTTGGTGTTCTTTTAGCAGGAAAATATCCAGTCTCTACTAACGGGGATCATTCTCAGATGCACTACGGTGATCCCATCATCCGCAAATCCGTTCCCCTTGCTCTCGGTCTCATCAGCGCCTCAAATCCACAGCTTCCCGTCCTCGACACGCTGTCAAAATACAGCCACGACCATGACCTCGCGTCGCACTCAACGCCATCTTTGCGATGGGTCTAGTCGGTGCGGGCACTAACAATGCACGGCTCGCACAGATGCTCCGCCAGCTCGGGATACTACTACAAAGAGCCCGACTGTTTGTTTCATGGTCCGCATCGCCAAGGTCTCGTGCACATGGGCAAGGGCACGATCGGGATCAACCCTTTCTTCTCGGACAGAAACATCATGAGCCGACCAGCTATTGCGGTTTACTAGCGACGATCATGGCGTTTACAGACGCTAAAGCCTGTGAGTCACCCTTGTTATGATTCATTCAACGGATTCTGATGACGCGCGTAGTCGTGCTTGATAAGTACCACTGGATGCTATACTTCCTCGTTACCGCCATGTACCCTCGCTTCCTCATCACGCTCGATGAGAATCTCGAGAGCAAACCTGTCACAGTTCGCGTTGGCCAGGTAAGTCCACAGCTTTCCTTTTCATGTAACCCGTGGCTTATTTTTATTGTCACATAGGCCGTGGACGTCGTCGGCCAAGCTGGCAAGCCACGCACGATATCAGGCTTCCAGACGCACCAGACGCCCGTGCGGCTGGGGACGACAGAGCGCGCGGAGTTGGCGACGGAGGAGTTCATCCCGTATGCGCATGTGCTAGAGGGCTTTGTTATATTACAGAAGAACCCTGGGTGGGAGAAGGAGGATACGATGCAGATGTAGGTATGTTACGTATCATTGTACGTGAAAATTTGAAAATGGGATAGGGTATCGCTTGTATAATGACCAAAAGGTAACATGAAACGCGAGGGATACTGCAGAAGAACCTTGGTGAGAGAGTGATGCAGTGTAGGTATATGATGTGTGGTTGTACGTGAAATTTTGAAAAATGAGGTAGGGTATCACTTGTTTCACGACCAAAGGCAATGTGAAACTCGAGGGATGTTTAAACAAACTCCTCCAATACATATAGGCCAGGGCCTTGAACTTGAGTAATATCACAAAGCATGTGACCTATCCACCAGGTCCTTCATACCAGGGCCATTACTTGGAACCTCAAACTTGAAGACTTTAGTCTTTTGTAGAGGGTATGTACCAGTGGCAACAGCATCACTCAAGGCTCTGGTGATGGTGTGGGTCAAGGAACATAGATATTAATGAGGTCAGTATTCTTCCAAGGGTGCAAGAGAAAGACTTGTCTTAAGGGGATTGCTACTATGGTGCAGTTCACTTATGTGCCGCTACATTTGTGCAAATTTTCTGCTGTCATGAGAACAAGTCCCAGGAACTTTCTGTCTTGTAAAAAGGCTTAGATTAATCATGGGAACATATTGTCGGGGGCGATTTTGCGTAGTGTTAAGTTTGAGCAGGGTAGGTTTTCGGACGTGATCCGGGTTGGTGGTGAAGCTAAGATACTGGTAAAATTAGTCGAAGAGACATGCTACAGTCTCTGGAACACATCTATGAGATTTGTACTTCCTCAAGCTGAACTCCTTGACCTGCAACTGTGCTTCTTTTGTCTCTAGACCTGACCAGTAAGCATTCATCCACCTGTGCATCTGATGCTCCCATAACCAGATTGTACTGAGATGTATGGAAGCCATAGCCTTCGGCAAGTTGTGTCAGAAAAAAGTTAAGTACCATCATAATGCCGCTGGCTTACAACACTGGTCAAATGCCTTCTAAGGTACCTTGAAAGGTGCCTTAAAAGGCACTCGTAATTGTTTCAACCGTGAGAGGTTCATTATAATGGATTACAACGATATGCATTATTATTAGTATGTATTGTAATTGATGTGTCAGCCTCTGAATTGATAATTAGTTACAATCCATCTTGTTCTTTCTGCCATCGATTGACTTCTCTGCCATCAGTTCACAGCCTCCATTTGCGTTGTTCATACCTGTATTTTGTTCATATCTAAATTGTGTCTCCAATGGCTCCAACTTGTTCTGCTCGACAAGGAAAGTATAATTATTCTGATGGGACGCTAACAGGACAGATGACATGCACTCACTGTGGCGCAGAATTCAAGGCACAGGGCATCAAGAAACACAAGACCAGTTGCAAGAAGCGCCTGGATACTGAAGAGGAGCAACAATGGTCCAATCGAGAGTATGAGAGAGGGCGACGAAAAGGTGAGTCATCTAATTGTGTACCAATATTGCAATCATTTAATTGATATGTCGTTTGAACTCCCAGCACAAAAGGCTCGCAGGGCCCTTGCAATTGGCGAGGCTGGCCCATCAAATCTAGCCAGCCCCTCCAAGTCTGGTGCAAGCAATGGCGCTCGTGTTGATCTCCCGCCTACTCAAAATCTGGATCTAGAGTATAACAACCAAGGTAAGTCACATAGTAGCACTTTCTTAATACTCAAATTAAACTGTTACATCCTCTTTTAGATGATCATGTATTGCCTGAGCCTGAGGAGCAACTTGAATGCAATGGCAACACGGGAATTACAAGCCCCGGTAAGTGCTTCGACTTTAGTGTTATTAATTCAGAGGCCGACTTATTTTGTACAGTATTATCTGATGCCAGCATGGCCAGTAACCCTGCGCCTGCTCAGTCCCAGCCTGCAGTATCTGCACAACTCCCCAGCGAGTTCAAAACTGAGTACCATCCTCGATCTGCTCGCCTGCCTCTCTTCCAACCATTCAATGAATTCGGTATCTCCCCAGAAGTGCAGCAAGCGCCTATTATTGATAATGAACCATGGCGTCCCTTCAGATCACATGGGGACTTCGAATTTTCTGAGATCACAATCGAAGCTGCACCTAACAAGTCTCAAATCAATGCACTCCTCAGTCTCATCATGCACATCTCTGAAGGTTGTGCTAAAATCACTTTGAAGAATGACATTGATCTCTCGAAGGCATGGGACAACACTGCAGCTGAATTGACACCAGTATGTCTGAATTTGACCCCCTCACGTGATCGTATTACTTAACGCTTTAGCTAATTAACTAAATAGTTCTCAAAACATGAAGTCCCCGTGACATACAAGAGGAATGAGCAGGTGTACGAAGTTCACGCACAGCCTATTTGGGAGTGGGCACTTGATTTATTAGATAACCCATTGCTTGCGCCGCACTTTGTCTGGGATGCGTGTCGTGTTTACAAGCACACTGGCACAGAGTTCGAGCGCTTCTTCGACGAACCGTGGACTGGAGATCGGTGGTGGGACATTCAAGTATGTAACAGTTGTTTCATAACATCAAGCATATAGATTCATGATAGCTGTATTTCAATGTGAATTATATGAGTCTTCTCTTCCTGACATTGATGGTGCCGTCCAATTTTGTTTTATTCTGTATGCTGACAAGATAAAGTTGTCATCCCATGGTACAGTCAAGGGGTACCCAGTTGTGGTACAATGTGTGAACCTACCTTCGCATATCCGGAATGGTGAAGGGTTTGGTGGTGGCCACATTGTCGGATGGTTGCCTATCGTGAATCTTCTTGTTCTTACCTGTTGGATATCCGAGTCAGTTCAACTTGTACATTTCGCAGGTTCCTGAAGATGCTGGTGAAGAAGGTAAACTTGGATATACGACACTGAAACATGTCGTATGGCATGAATCATTCTCCAAACTCCTGGAGCTTGCCGCACAGTACTCGAAGACTGGGTATTTGTACAAGTGCCACAACAACATTTTGTGATGGCTATTCCCCGTCATACTAATTCTTTCAGCTGACTATGAAGAACAGTAAGTCCTTCTATATATCTTTGTTGAGAAGCCTAATTGATTGTTTGACAGGTGTATGATGTCGCTTATATGTGGCCGTGGTGGCAAGTGCCCTTGCCCTGTGTGCTTGGTACCATTGGTGGAGCTTCATGACCTGTCGAAGACTTACCCCCTCAGGTCTGTGGAGGAAGTGAAGGAAGCACTTTGTGTTTATGGGCTTAGCAAAGCTCAAGGTGAGGAGCTGCTGAACACACTTGGATTGCGACCTGTTGAAGTATGCTACACTTTTTTTTTGTGATTCAAATTTGCTGGTATTAAGAACACACTTACAGTGGCTCAA
>JABCPV010000375.1:0-30010 GCA_016584345.1 Suillus ampliporus | reverse complement strand
CCGACTTTTCTCGGTTTCTCCTTCCTCCACTATTCTCTGGCCTTCAGAAGGCAGCTGAAGAAGGTCCAGTCATCATCGTCAATGCTAGTCAGTATGGCTGCGACGCCTTGATTGTCTTGAGTGCCCAGGATCCTGTCCATGTTCCGCTTAATATTACGCAGACTGAAGTTTCCGAGTTATCCTCCGAGTTTCAGTCTCTCGCAGAGCAATTTGGTGTTTCTGATCATCAAGACGAGCTTGTCAGCATCCTCCGCAATGTTTGGGATGATATTGTTGACCCCGTGGTCCAAGCTCTTAGGGAGTCAAAAGTTCCCCCTGGCTCACGCATCTGGTGGTGTCCCACTGCTGAGTTCACGCGGCTTCCTCTACATGCAGCAGGACCCTACGAGAAGAAGAAAGAAAATTTGTCTCATATTTACATCTCTTCCTACACCCCAACTTTGACGACTCTCATTCGTGCGAGACAGCAAGTTTCTCGAGATGCGTCCCCGCAGCGTTTTGTTGCTATTGGTCAAGGAAACCCGGACAAAGGGAAGGAACTCAAATGTGTTGCTCCCGAGCTTGCCGTCGTCGCTCTGCACGTTGGGCCCTTTGTCTCCTTCACATCGCTTGCGGACAGCCATGCAACAGTACAGGGAGCATTGGATGCATTGAGCCACAATGAATGGCTTCACCTGGCTTGTCACGGAATGCCAAATCGACAACAAGCCTTCGAGTCTTCCTTCGCGATGCGCGATGGGCCTTTAATGATCAAGGACATCGTCCGATCTCACTGGCAGGATCCGGAGTTCGCATTCTTATCGGCCTGTCACACTACCGTGGGTCATGAGAAGAGTCCCGATGAGTCGATCCATCTCGCTGCGGCTGTGCAATTCTCCGGATTTCGCAGTGTGATCGGGTCGATGTGGTCTGTCGACGAGGAGGCTACACTCCAGATGGTGTCTGCTTTCTACGCCAACCTGCTTGATGGTTCCGGGAGATTGGACTGCACACGGGCTGCGGTAGCGTTGCACAAGGCTGTGAAGAAATTGTGGCGCAATAAGGTTCCACTGGAAAAGCAGATCGTGTTCATTCACGTAGGTGTCTAGTCTGAGACCCATTTGCTGTAATATTATTGCATTTTCTTTGAGTAATCCATCCTCGTCGGTATACTACTATATGTTCACACCATATTTAGAGATTGTTCGACCGCTTTTGTTGATGAGTGGGCTTTACAGATTCTGGGGTGCTAGACAGTGTTCCCACTCCTCCGAACACAAGTATGACATTCTCGTTCTTGACTACATACTAAGCAAGCGCTGCCAAAGTTGAAGCCAATGGTCTCAATACATTACTTTCCTGCCTGTCATCTGACTTATCTGCTTTCCTGTTTATGCTCGCGTGATCTCGTTGCTTTTGCACTGATGCACCAGATGCAGATCTGTGCCTATGAAGCACTTGTTGCGGGTCGTGATTAAGTGACTAATCCTTCCTTTGACGGAGACTCTACAAAATGGGGATGTCATTGTTTAAGAGGATTCCTGGTTCGCTGCCCCTCCATCCTGGTGATTTTAATGGGACATTTGTGAATTGTGTATCCTGCGGAGTGTGATTTAAACTTCTGGTGACACCTGAATTATCGTGCGCTAGAACGGATGGGCAGTAGACGTCAGGAATGAAGACGAGCAGCACCGTGTATGTAACATGAAATGTATGGATGGGGAAGTGTCGAGCGTTGGATCAACAAACGTGTACAAGACCCCTGGTTTACCATCGTGTCTATTATCGTCTGTCTCGCCCTGGTACAACCAGCACAACCTCAACTCAACCTTGCGTCTCACTGTCTCCGCCCTTCCTCTCCAGCAGCTCTCACACTCAGGCTCAACCAGGTCGATCACCCACTGGTTGATCACTAACGCTCCGATTCAATCCCCCAGGTACAGATCGCACTTCCCTCAACTGCACCGTTCTCAGGAATGCAGCCATTTTATCGCTGGGAACGTTAACGGTTGATTGTCTCATTTTACCGCTTGCTGCCCTTCTGACGTCGTTTGTGCTCGAGGTGGTACTAGCCTTGGTTGGGCGCAGGGCAGCGCGCGCACTTGTGAAAAGAGCCCCACTTTCGCCTAGATGAGGAAGGGGTATGTGGACGCCGGGTGGTGGTGGGAGTGGTATTGGTACTTGAGTTTGGGGTTGAGACGGGGCAGGTGAACGGCTGCAACGAGAGAGCTGTGATAGGAAGGCGTCAGCATGAATATCCAGTACAAAAACAAACATGAATCAGAGAAGAGAAATAAATAATACAACGAATCAACAGTATAGCAGCCATTGCATCTGAACTGGTCCTGGCTTTCGTTTTCTTCGTGCGTGATCGTGGGGGTTCACGGGACATTTGCATCTCTCTATTCTCTTTCCCTCCTGCTACGGCCACGTCCATCAGTAAGTACTAGATTTCCTGCAATCCAGCGCTTCTTTCTGTGGCACTGCAAAGCTCTATGTCCCATGACAGTGACGGCACACCATAACCAGCTAGCACAGCTTCATTCTTATCGATTGGCTAGTTAGCCACCGCTAACCTTCAGGCCTCATACACTGCACTTCCAATCGATAAAACAAATACCACTCTCAAACTGCAACATCCCTCATACAAACGCAGTGGGAGATGGATGCGCAACCAGGTTCTAGTCGGGCTTTCCCTGCAGGCGGGGTTTCTTCCAGTACGACCAACTTAATTAGTGCACATCGTCACATTTCTTCCCGTCCGACGGCGCAACATCGTGGACATACATACTTGATAAATCGGCGGCCGGCTACCATGAAAGAGCTGCCACGTTTGTATCCGTGAGTCATGTCGGTGTGTCATTGAAAGTTCCTATTGACATGCGTTCTGGTGATAGAATGCCCGCTACTAGTACTGCTGGTCCACCTCTGCAGCCTGGTGGAGCATCCCAGCATTCCTGGTCGCAGTCAGCCACTCCCACTTCAAATTTTGGATCGAACACTGGAGTTAGCGGTTCCTCGACCGCACATATACCTCCAATTCTCATCCCGGACTTAACTGGGCTCATCACCCGATGCGGCCAAGACCCCATTTCCGGCGGTACATACGGAAACATATACAAATGTATATACCACGGACCAGAGGGCAATGTAGACGTTCGTGTTGATATCGCAGTTCTTCCATGTTCGCTAACACATCACTCACTCGCAGGTTGCCGTCAAAGCAATTCGACCGCAATTCTTCAGTGTCGAGGTAATGTTCCATTTCATGGAACAAACAAACGTAATTCAGTTTTCCTAGGTATTTCGGAGAGAGCTCGGGCTTTGGAAGAGGTTGCAACATTCAAATATTTTAAACTTCATGGGTACGACTGGAGACTTTGGCTCCTCTGTGGCTCTGGTTGCCCCGTGGATGGTCAACGGCACTCTGACGTCATTCCTCAAGGAGAAAAGCAAGACCCTTGCGCTGCGTGATCGCCTTCTTCTGGTGAGAATTTCACGCACGATCCTGGTTTGCACCCTCGAGCTCATCTTTCGTGCCCAAGCTCCGTGACATAGCCTCTGGCCTCATCTATCGTGAGTGAACACAGGTATCCACACAGAAAGAATAAATAATCATCTCCTTCAGTTCATACGTTCATCTTCACTGTAGACGGACAGACGTACGTCAACCCAGTCGTTCACGGAGACCTCACCGGTGTAAGGTCCCCCGTTTGTTCCATCCCTCAAACTGATGATCGACTACAAGACCAATGTCCTCATCGGTAGCGATGGAACTGCATATCTTGCAGATTTTGGCCTTTCGGGAACTTTAACAGAATCACCCGGTATGACATACCTCGCGAAGATGAGTTGTCATCCAGGAGCAATGAGGTGGTCGGCTCCTGAGCTTCTTTCTGGGGAAGACTCAACTTCTGCGATCACTACTCAGAGTGACATTTACTCTTTTGGTAGCATCATGCTTCAAGTGAGTACGTTTCCTTTTGTTAATACAACTTACTAATTCGTCCTGCAGGTTTTGACGGGAAGTGTCCCTTGGCAGCACTTAACGAATGAGACTGCGATCTTGCTAAAAGTGGTTGAAGGGCAAATACATCCTCGTCCAGACAACCCTTGTATCACCGACCGGTCCTGGAATTTTATGACCCGTTGCTGGTCTAAGTCACCCATCGATCGGCCGTCTACTGAAGAAGCTCTTCAATTTGTTACTAGCGAGCTCGCTTGTGGCGGACAGCACCCTGCCTTGGTTCCCATGCCTAGAAATGTGCTTCCACTTGACCCTGAGGATTGGGGGTATAGTGGTGTGAGGGCATCGTATCATGGGGCGGGTGGGGATGGGATGCAGCACCAAGGGCCGCGCGTGTTGCTGCTGCTAGTACGATGACTACGTCCCCAGATGCGCCCCCACCAGCACCCCCAGCACCTGCACGAAATCCATATCTGCCATCTGGTTCTGGTTCTGATTCTGGGAATCGATACCCCGCACCACCCCAAGCGCCAGCACAGACGCAATCGTACTTGAACTCCGTACGACCGTATCCACCCTCGTCCAATGGGAGATACAGTTATCAAGCGCCGTACCCTGATGCATGGCCGTATCAGGGCAGCATAAAGAACAGAGCCGAGAAGTACGCCTATACGTATCCTCCGTCGGCGTGGGGAGCATCATTGAGCCAAGGGGAATGGGCGCAGATTTTTGATACAATGCGGGAACCTCCACGGGAGAGGTAGGACCTGAACTCCAGCAGCGAGACGCACCATATAAACGCATCGTGTCTGTCTCGCTGCTCGCGTCCCATTATATACGAACGCAACTACGTTCACGCTGCGATGATCATATACGTTTTATTTCCTGGTGTGGTTTTTGGATTCAGATATGTACCTCTATGGAAGACAGGACAGCCGTGCTCTGTTACGCACCGTGAAACGACCATCACTACCCGATGGTGTGCCCAAGCCTATGTCAGACATTAAACAGCACTCCGAGATCTGCCCGCGCGGATTCCACCTGGATTAGTACTTGTTGAATGAGAAGAAAGAAATCGACGCACTATTCAAGAACATTGCATCCACTCGCAGGATGGAGCAACTCGTTGGAGACAGCCACTGTCACATCAACATATGTTCGACTTATTATTTAGGCCACCTGTTTTCTGCTGGCGTGAGTCGTGCATTGAGCTTTTGTACAGTAGCCCCAGTAAGTACAATGGTCACAGCAGACGACCTGCATACTGATGGGCTCAAGTTGAGTTTTGTATAGCATCTCCGGAAATAATCTCGTTGCTGACTCGTCTATTAGCTGCAAGACAAGATGAGTTGTCATGAGCAATGAGGTGGTCGGCTTCCAGCGAGCTTCTTTCTGGAGAACACTCGACTTCTGTGACATCTATTCCTTTGGTAGCACCATGTTTCAAGTCAGTCGTTTATTTTGCTAATGCAGCTTCTTACATAATTCGTCCGGAAGCGTCTCTTGGCAGCACTTCAAAGCTTCACGAATGACACCGCAATCTTGTATACACGCCGTCCCCCCACATCTGCAATCGCTGCCTTTCACCACCATCGTTTTTCGCTCAGCTCCATCCGGCGACATTCCATGGCACATCCACTCAGAGTACCGCCCACCTCCACATCGGAGGGATGTCTAAGACAGGCGCCAGGGTAGCTCTCGTTCACACAGCACTCGTCAGTATGCAAAACCGTAGTATACACAATACGCCTTTTTACCTTCGCGTCCGCTATTGTCTTTCTTGACCTGGCACGACCAGCTCGACTCAAGGTTGCACACTCTGGCTGGCAAACACGTATGCTGCAGCTTTGAATACCCCGAAAACTATGTTACATTCCTCGATACTTAGCTTGAAAGGACTACATTGGAGTGAAATCCTGGAAAGGATGGATGATCCGTCACTTATTATGCATAGTATATAAGAACTACTCGAGCCTCATCAGTACATACAGTACGTATCCGTTGACGATGCTCTCTACATTCAGCACAAATTCAACATGGAGATAATATGTACATATCACACATCCATTCTGACTGTAGCGAACAAGCCCAGCTGAGGATCCCCGTCTCAAAATCGATAAGGGTAATGGTCACCGAGAGAGCATTACTGTAGTGGTAGACTCTGGGCCCAGTGATGGTATCGTTATCCGGTGGGGGCTGCCTCATACTCGAGCATTTGTGGGCAGTGCGGTATCGTGAACCCCATCTTAGTCTGCCTCGTCCTCCCGGTGTCGAGTTTTGGATCAACAAATGTACACAACACGTCAGAAGTTCAAGGTTACCTTCTCTGTGCGACGCGTAAGCTGCAGCTCACATAGAAGATGCCAACCTCGAATATCCCGAAAATTAAGCCCATCCAAGGATCAAGTACTACCTGGCTTGCAGGGATCACTGCCGCCTATCACTAGTCACTGCAAAAAGGAAGGTGCTGTATAGGGTAGGTCTGGAAACCCTCTGATTGGCCAACCAGAAAGTATTAGAATGTCAATCATTCAAGATAGCGACATGACAAGGGGTGATTTGAGGGGTGCAAGGTCACACGCACGCAGAAACGTCGGTTGCGCGGAGTTTGAAAAACGACCGACTTGCAATGACACAGCTGCACACAAGACCGCTATCTTACATCTTTTCCGGGTCTTGAGGCATCTCTTCGCGTCGGACAACCGGCTTGTGCCAGTCAATTGACTGAGTCTACTGACAAGGTTCCCAATTTAGAATGTCAGTAGACTGTTATGACATCGAGTGCGCACTGAAAAGACAAGTAGTCGTTGGGCATATTTCTGGGTACCTCATGGTGTATTTTCGTGACAGGTGGCATGACGAATCAATGGTCTTTAGATCGGATGAACGCTGGGCTATGTAAGATAGACCGCAGACTGCGGTCTATCTTACACAGCGAGTTCGCAATCTATTCTCTTTTTCAGGTTTTAGGTTCAAACGGAACTTTACGTAATTGTTCGATTTGGTGGACGTATATAACGGGCGGTCTATGTCACTGACAGTCTATCATATGCAGCGAGTCCGCGATCTATCCTCTTTTTCAGGTTTCAGGTTCAAACGGAATTCGATTGGATGGACGTATATAACGGGCGGTCTATATCACTGGCAGTCTATCATACGCATCGAGTCCGCGATCTATTCTCTTTTTCAGGTTTTAGGTTCAAACGGAATCCAATTGGATGGACGTATATAACGGGCGGTCTATATCACTGGCAGTCTATCATACGCATTGAGTCCGCGATCTATTCTCTTTTTCAGGTTTTAGGTTCAAACGGAATTCGATTGGATGGACGTATATAACGGGCGGTCTATATCACTGGCAGTCTATCATACGCAGCGAGTCCGCGATCTATTCTCTTTTTCAGGTTTTAGGTTTAAACGGAATTCGATTGGATGGACGTATATAACGGGCGGTCTATATCACTGGCAGTCTATCATACGTAGCGAGTCCGCGATCTATTCTCTTTTTCAGGTTTTAGGTTTAAACGAAATTCGATTTGATGGACATATATAACGGGCGGTCTATATCACTGGCAGTCTATATCACTGGCAGTCTATCATACGCAGCGGGTCCGCGATCTATTCTCTTTTTCAGGTTTTAGGTTTAAACGGAATTCGATTTGATGGACATATATAACGGGCGGTCTATATCACTGGCAGTCTCAGGCTGCAACTACCCTCCTGCGCATCATGCAGTGGGAGGTGGACGTACAACCATGCTCTAGTCAGGCGATGCTTTTGGACACGTCTTCTTCTTCCAGTGCAACTGTACGCCATCGTCACGGCTCTCCCAGCCGTCTGACGGCACAACATCGCCGACATCCATACATGATACGTGACGAGGAGCCACCGGCCCGGGAGCCGCCTACCCTCCAAGAGCTGATACAGAGGATGGAACATTTGCGATCAGTGATGAATAACATTGGGCAAAGTGTCCAAACCATACTCGCGCAAACGGGAAGTTTCCCAGATGATGCATCGACGGTAGGATTGGGAGGGATGCGTGCGGGGCTCTGCAATGACAAGACTCTCTGCCTCAGAGCGCACAAGGCCTCGCAGACCCTTCAGCGGATCTCGAACCCTCATGACATGCTTGAAAGTAATATAGCACATCTGTGAGTCATGTCACTATGTGGTGTTCACGCTTCCTGTTTACACGCATTCTAGTAATATAATGGCCACTACTGGTCGACCAAGTGTTATGCAGGGCGGTGGAGCACCCCAGCAACCCTGGCTCCAGTCAGCCTGGCCCACTCCAAGTTTTGGAACAAATCCTGGAGTTAGCAATCCTTCGACGACAGATGAGCGAAGATTTACTGGTCCTCTCACACATCCATCCTTCCCACTTACCGCTTCCACTTCCACTTCCTCCACTCGGCTTATCTCCCCAATCCCCATCCCAGACTTAACGAGGCTCATCACCCGGTGTAGCCAAGACCCCGTCTCCGGCGGCACATACGGAAATATATACAAATGTATATACCACGGACCAGACAGCGATATAGAGGTTCGTATATATAGCAGTTCTTCCATGCTCATTAACATATCACTCACCCGCAGGTCGCTGTCAAGGCAATTCGCCCGCAATTCTTCAATGCTGAGGTAATGTTCTGTGGCATGGAATGGACAAATCTCATTAAGTGTTCTTAGGTTTTTCGAAGAGAGCTGGGGATCTGGAAGAGGTTGCGACATTCTAATATTTTGACGTTCATGGGTACTACTTCAGACTTTGGCCCCTCTGTGGCTTTGGTTGCTCCGTGGATAGCCAATGGCACTCTGACGTCGTTTCTAAAGCATAACAATGAAACCCTCGCGCTGCTGGATCGTCTGCATCTGGTGAGAACTTCAATTACAGTTCCCATTTTGCGCAGACTTGAGCTGATTCTTTTGTGCACAAGCTCCATGACGTTGCCGCCGGGCTCGACTACCGTGGGTGAACACGCGCATGTACATATGACAATGAATAACTTTCTACTTCAGTTCATACCTTTAGCTTGACTGAAGGCGGACATACGGACTTCAACCCTGTCGTTCACGGAGACCTCACTGGTGTAAGCTCCGTTATTTATTCCATCCCTTGTGTACTAATGATCAACCGCAAGACCAATGTCCTCGTCGATAGAGACAGAAAGGCATTTCTTGCAGATTTTGGCCTTTCCGGAACTTTAAAGCAGTTGACCGGCATGACGTACCTCGCGAAGATGAGTTGTCGCCCAGGAGCAGTGCGATGGGCAGCTCCTGAACTTCTTACTGAGGAGGAATCAGCCTCCACGGTTACAACTCAAAGTGACATTTACTCATTTGGTAGCATCCTGCTTCAAGTAAGTTGTCCCCTCTTGCTAATACAACTTACTGACTCGTCCTGCAGGTTTCGACGGGAAATGTGCCTTGGCCTCACTTGACCCGTGAAGCCGCAATCTTGCGTAAAGTGATGTTTGAGAGGGAAATGCATCCTCGTCCAGATGATGTTTGTGTCACCGACCAGCACTGGAATTTTATGACCCGTTGCTGGTCTATCATACCCATCGATCGGCCTTCTGCCGAAGAAGCACTCCACTTTGTTGATCGCGAACTGAGGTTGCTGCGGTTGAATGGTGGTTTTCTCTGGGATACCTCTGCGTTCAATGACCATGGGTCTCCATGCTCTTCCTTCTCCAGTGCCCCTTCTCTGTTCTATGCCCCTTCTCCTACATACCCACACGCACGCAGGGAACACTTTCCTGCCCCGCCGCAAGACTACACTGCAGTTTCGATTGCGGGCCCATCTGAAATCAACTCTTTGCAGTGGGATACTTTGATTCCTGGTACGCGTCACGCTGATGTACTAGAGAGTTCATTTTGTTGACCACCTCACCGCAGGCTTCGAGTGGATGAATCAAATACACTAATACGATCTTTCTGTAGCTCACGATTACTTAATACATAAGTCACCGTTTCATTCGATGGGCCGATGGCATGAGCTTCTGGGAAATTATGTGTCCATTTCTTGCGGGTCGTGATGGATTGACAGATCCTTCCTTTGACGACGATGCTCTCTACATTTAGAATGGGCATGATATGCACACATCACACATCCATCGTCCATTTTGAGTCTTGACTGTAGCGAGCAAGTTCGACTGAGAATCCTCATCCCCAATCGATAAGGGTGACGATCGCTGAGAAACTATTATTGTAGTGGTGGAAGAGGGGGCGACGGTATTGATATCCTGCGTGAGGAGATGCCTTACGTTCGGTTGTACTCAAGCGCTTGTGGGCTGTGTGGTATCGTGAGCCACATTTTCGCCTGCCTCATTCTTCCCTCTCACTCTTGTGCTCATGTGGCCACCTGACGTGTTCTCGTTTGGTTGGACCAGAATGTTTGTGATTGGTTCTCAGCCCGGCCCAAGAATTGAGTGTTTGAATCAAAGGAAACGGATTCGAGAACACACCATCCCAGCCTCACCGGTTGCCAATCCCTCCCTCGACAAAACTGAACAGGTTTGAAAGAATTCCTTGTTTGCTGCGCCTGAGTCCCTAGATCGTGGCAGTTGTAATTGTGTTTCTCCCGTGCGAACTATATATTTGAGCTTGCGCTTTGATACCAGAATTGTGGCACGCTAGAACGGATGTGAGGGGGTTGGACGTTGGACACAGATACCAGGGACGAAGACGAAGGATAGCAATCCGGAGTAAAACCCAAAAAGGAATGTAACCTTAGATCAAGTCCGAGACTAGCGGGATGCTTACCCCGACAATTCAGCACCTCGTTTGTGCACTGCAAGGCTCTATATCATGTCCCACGGCATAATGTCACAAATGCAGCATTGATACCCCTGGCACAGGTTCCTCCCGGTTATGTCGACTAGCTAGCAGCCGCTAACATCGGACCCTCACGGTCTTCAATACTATGCACTGCGCTTCCGATCGATAAAAAAGCACCATCCAGAATATTCCGACGGCCCTCGTACGCATGCAGCAGGAGGTGGACACGCAACCAGGCTGTAGCTAGGCTTCCCTTCAGACACAATTTCTTCTTCTAATACGACCAACCTTGACGCACGGCATCATCACGGTTCTCCCCGTCTGGTTGCGCAATATCGTCGACATCCATATACACGATACCTGAGATGGAGCCATCTGTCCAGAAGATGCCTACCCTACCAGCACTGATCCAGAGGAGGGAACATCTGCAATCCGTCATAAATAACATGGAGCATAGTATCCGAACCATGCTCGCATACACACGAGGCTTTCCAGACCACGCATCGTTGGTAGAGTTGGAAAAGATGCATTTGGAGCTCTATGGTCGCAAGACTCTCTTCTTCAGAGTGAACCAGGCTATTGATCTGTTCTTGAACACCAACGGAGATCTAGCGCACCTGTGAGTTATGTCGGCGTGTCCTTAAAGCTTCCTATTTACAAGTATTCTAGTGATACAATGGCCACTGCTGTGCAGGGCGGCGGAGCATCGCAACAACCCGGGCCGCAGTCGGCTGGTCCAACTCCAAGTTTTGGAACGAACCCTGTAGTTAGCAGTCCTTTGTCGGCAGATCAGCGAAGTGCCAACCATGTGGCCCCGGATATGCAGCTAGGAATGCCCAGCGTACCTCAAGGAGCCTTCCCGGACTGGTCAGCCACTGGTTCCAGCATGGTTCCCACACCACAGCCATCCATGATACCGAATAGCACGCAACCCCCGCAGATCACGGAGATGGAACCCGCCATTCAGTCAGGGTTCATTCAACTGCCGCCTCAGAAGCAGCTCTCGCATGCTGTGGACGTGATCCAGAATATGAAACGAATGTTCTCATCAAGTGGGTCGTCACGTTGATATATTCTCCTCGCACATCCCGATCTTATGTGCAGGACTAACGACAATGCAACCGATCGCATTGTCAGACAACCAGAGAATGGAGTACAACCAGCTACTAGAGCGGGTTCACAAGATGGCTCAGGACCTTGATGCCAAGCTACCAATGTACTGGAGTCTTATGAAATCGGATGATATGATCCGCAGGCTCGTTGCAATCGTGATTACCCTTCGTGTTGGTGTGCATTTTTATCGCGCTAAGCATGTTTTCTTTCGAGGTGTTAACGGTGGCACATCAATGGGCTAGTTGTTCAACAGGGTCATCCCAAGTCATAATCGGGTTTCCTACTCTGCAGAGGATGTTTAGCCAACTACAAAAGGCTAATGAGGATTTCGAAAAAAGGTGCCAGATGATGGAAGCCGCCATCGTATCGCAACAAATGGGTGTTGGTCTTACTGGTCCTCTCACACACCAATCCTTCCTACCTCCCAGTCTCAATATCGCTCGCTCCACTCAGTTTATCCCCCCAATCCCCATTCCAGACTTAACTGGGCTCATCACACGCTGCAGCCAAGACCCCGTCTCCGGTGGTTCATATGGAAATATTTACAAATGTATATACTGCGGACCAGACGGCGACGTAGAGGTTCGTGTGGATGTTACAGTTCTTCCACGTTTACTCAGGTATCACCCACTCGCAGGTTGCCGTCAAAGCAATTCGACCACAATTCATCGGTGATGAGGTAATGTTTTATAGTAGGGAACAGACAGATCTCATTAAGCTTTCTTAGGTTTTTCGGAGAGAGCTCGGGATTTGGAAGAGGTTGCGACATTCTAGTATCTTGAAGTTCATGGGCACTACTTCGGACTTTGGCCCCTCGGTGGCTTTGGTTGCTCCATGGATAGCCAACGGCACTCTAACGTCATTTCTCAAGCAGAACAATGAGACCCTCGCGCTCCTTGATCGTCTGCGTCTGGTGAGAACTTCAAGTGCGTTTCTAGTTTGTGCGGACTCGCGCTGATTTATGCGTGCATAAGCTCCATGACGTCGCTGCTGGCCTCAACTACCGTGGGTGAACACGCACATCACATTCATGCGAAAATGAATAATTTTCTATCTCAGTTCATACGTTTAGCTTGACTGAAGATGGACGCACGGACTTGAATCCCGTCATTCATGGAGACCTCACTGGTGTAAGATCCCGTATTTCTTTACATCCTTCATATACTAATCAACTGCAAGACCAATGTCCTCGTTGATCAAGATAAAAGGGCATATCTTGCAGATTTTGGCCTTTCCGGAACGTTAAAACAGTCGACCGGCATGACGTACCTCGCGAAGATGAGCTGTCATCCAGGAGCAATGAGATGGGCAGCACCTGAACTTCTTACTGGGGAAGACTCCTGTGCAGTCACCACTCAAAGCGACATTTACTCGTTTGGTAACATCATGCTTCAAGTAAGTTGTTCCCTCTTGCTAATGCAGCTCACTAAGTCGACCTGCAGGTTTTGACGGGAAATGTACCTTGGCCTCACTTGACCCGTGAAGCCGCAATCTTGCGTAAAGTGATTTTTGAGGGAGAGATACATCCTCGTCCAAATGATAGTTGTATCACCGACCAGCACTGGAATTTTATGACCCGTTGCTGGGTTATCAATCCCACCGATCGGCCTTCTGCCAAAGCAGCGCTTCAATTTGTTGATCGCGAGTTGCGATTGAACGGTGGTTTAGTCGCAGGTACCCCTGCAGTTAACGACCATCGGTCTCCTCTCTCTTCCCGCTCCAGTTCTTCTCGTTCACACCCATACGCACGGACGGAACACTTTCCGGGAGCCCCACCACACAAGCGAACTGTAGTTTCAATTGCGGGGCCATCTGGAATCAACTCTTTGCAGCAGCATACTTTGGTCCCCGGTATGCGTCACGCTGATGTTCTAGAGTTCATTTTGCTGACCACTCTCACCATAGGCCTCCAGTGGATGGATCATACGCACTAATACTACATAGTACATTCCTTCAGTGGCCCACGACTTGTCAGCGGGCCGGAGGAGGGCTGGGATACTATATCTGTGTCAGGAGATCCAGCAGGGCGACGCGATCTCGGATGAAGAACAGTGACTAGGTCCACCTATATACTGCACATAAGTTAGAATATTATACCATAGATATGCATTGTCGAGGATGGCGCCAGTGATAATTACAATTGGTTCATTTCAATCATCTTTGAAATACACAATGTCAGGATTATTGTAACGTCGTTGAGACAAAGTTAGTTCATTGAGATATTTGACGTCCATCCAAAGATAAGAATGGAATTGTGGCTTAGTATTGACTGCAAGCTCTCGGGCTGACCAACAACGAAAGTGCCTCTCTTCCCCTCCACTTACGGTGAATCTGTTTAACTTCGTCGTGGACGAAGGCATGGGGCAGGTGTGCCAGGGGAAAGGACCGATTTCATCTGCGGGAGAATTGGAGGGGCCGACCGGTCAGGTTTTGACTCTATATCGAGACCTGACTGAGAACACACATCAGCCCCACCTGTAGCATTGATCACAAACTTGCCAACTTCTTGCGAGACAAAACTGAACGCGTTTAAGAGGATTCCTGGTTCGCTGGGCCTGAATCCTAGATAGTGGCAGCTTTGGCGGGTCATCGCATGCGTAGTGTTTGTAAAACGTATGTGGTTTAACCTTCGCGATATCAGAATTACTATTGGCGCGCTAGAACGGATTCAGTGGGAGGGTGTTGAATATTAATATTGACTCACCGTGACCTTGTGGCTCACTGTTAAATCGACAGGTTCCCTCAGTACTCACTATCGTATTTCCATCGCAGGTCTTCAGTGTGCCAGTGCTCGAGTTTCTGCTCCCTGCGTGCATATTCACTCATTGCGAGACATGGCACAGTTGTTATCCAATAACATAGCAGACGATGTGGAGGAGTCTCAAGCAGCCTTGCAGTGATGTTCCCCAGGCAGTTCTGGTCGATCTGTATGTCTCTATAATCTTGCCATAGACCTTCGCAACAGATTCAAGCAGCGGGGCGTCCTGTCTGACCTTGATGAGGCCATTGAGCTCCATCGGGCTGCACTGCTCCTCCTTCCACCCGGACATTTGATCGGCCCGCACGGATTCCACCTGAAGTAGTACTTGTTGAACGAGCCTGGAAATCGACGCACTATTCAAGAACATCGCATGGACTCGCAGGATGGAGCAAATCGTTGGAGACATAACCCCTGAGAGATCGAGAGGAGGAAGTGGGGTGCAACAACTGCCGCCACTGTCAAGGTCATTATTGAAACGCTATCATAGACCCTGAATTGCATCTTGCATGTAAAATTCAAATTGGAGATTTTAGAGATGTACCATCAGACCGCTGCGAAGCGCGGGTACCTGCTAGTCTATGGTATAAGAAAGACATGGTTCAGAATCAACATAATCAAAATACAGAGTCCAGCGTTACTTATTCCTAGGTGAATCTCGAAAGTGTGTTGAGCGCTACGCGGTAGGTAACGTACAACTGTTTGTAAGTGATCAACTGCGGTTGCTCACTGTTCAACTGCAACTCTTCTTCAATCTCGGCCGTATATTCATCCCCGGGGACGCTATCGGCCCTTTGGGATTTCAAAAGCTTCCAACAGCCATGAAGCAATTGTTGCATCGGCGGGTCCACGGCGCTGTAAAGATACGCTGGCTTCTGCTGCAAAAAGCTAGACCGTCCTGCTATGATCTCCCGGATAGTATGGCCACCGAAAAGTGAGCAGTAAAGTCCTTTGATATCACTTTCAGCGTCTGGATCCTGGTTCGAGAAGCCGTGTTCCAAGCCGCGCTTCATGACCGCATAGAATAGAACGAGGATAAAGGACTCTAGATCATGATGTACATCACGTTCGATCTTTGCAGGACGGACTTTCCCTTTGGACTTCTTGTCTGGGCGCAACATCTTCTCCAGAAGCTCCCCGGCCATGAACAAAGCAGTACCCTGAAGATCATCATGTTTAGTGGAAACTGGTAAGCGTCTACGCTATGACGTACTGTGATCTCTGCCCCGGGAGCTCTGGAACTTGACAGAACGGTTTCCTCGCGAAAGACGCCTCTGGTGTTCTGCTGGTCGACCAAGGGAGGAAGCTGATCCAATGAGACTATTGTTTCAGTCATGGGTTGCACCACCGATGCGAATTCGAGATCTGCAAGGAACCCTTCCCAACCTGCAGCGCAGCCTGGCTGACCGAGAAAGATATTTCCTGGGCTCATATCTCTATGAAGGATACCCTTGTCTTCCCAGAGTACTTCATGACCTAGAAACATAATGATTAGGACAGTCAGCGTCGAATAAATGGCGTCGAACCTTTGAGTGCAGCGAGAGACCCCAAAATAAAAGTTTTGCTTGTTTCAGCATCCCACAGAGGACGTCCAATGGTTGTTAGCGCGAGGCGATGGAGGACTGGATCATCGTTGACACACGCGTTGTCTTGAAGAATGACAGAACGCAGCCAGCCAACTGTTACAACAGCGTTTTCATTCTTTCCAACAGCATGGCGGACATCATCCCCAACACTAATTGCGGCAACACCTGGCAAAGCCTTCGTGATTAGCCCATAAACATTGGATTCACTTCGTCGAGTCTGCGACCTCCATAGGGTTTTTAACACAACATCCGTGTCGTCCAAGAGCGATACAGCTCGCCAAGTTGCCGTACCGCGCCCCAGTAAAGACAAGGAAGACCATATTGGGGCGCCCACAGTCTTCCACTGGCGCGTATCGCCACCTGCACCCATGCTGACCACGAAGGAGGGATAGTTCTTCTGGTAGTACGTATGTCCTTCAAGTATAGTCGCCGTCTTGTCATGTCCAAGTTGATAGGGGGTCATATGTGTGGTGAGCTGAAGGACTGCTCTGACGAGGATGTCAAGATTGGTGTCGATGTGATAGTCGCGGGAGAGGATAACCCCTCGGCGGTCGTACCAGCCGAGGCAAAAGTTGGGACCGTAAATGAAGATACACAGGACATACAGCTGGAACGGTCGTGCGGCCAGGATCAGCCTTGCATAATTCACTCCCTGCGACACGATTGGTCTGACTGTCGAAGTTGAGGTCGTATTGGGACCTTTGTTGAATGTAGGTTTGACTTCAATGAAGCCACAAATCTGCCTCCACTTGACCCTCTCACTCCCAGCATCAATCTCGGGAGTCAAGGCCTCCGAGGTTGGAGGTACTTCCGCAAGGACGAAGTCGGGTTTATTGTCCGGAAAGGACATGTTTTCGGCATCCGGAATGCGTTCGCCAAGTGCGACCACCTGTCGAAACTGCGCTCGTTTATATCCTGTCACCTCTGCCGCTGCACCCTCGATCGTGCGGAATATGTTTTGCTGTAAAACATGAGCGAGACACAGCTTGATCAGATGTATGCTCACCAGTTGTGGGTATAGATGTTTTTCATCAACTTTGTCCCGTACATTTTGCTGAAACTCACTCAAATCATCGCCTGCCCTGATGGATGCTTCGATTGTGTGGATGACGGTGTCGATACCAGTGACGGACCACTTGTCGTAAGCCTTGATAAGTTTTGATGATTGATATTCGATGTGACCGAGGAGATCTTGCTGATATGCCGCACGGGAGTTTCCTGAGCTGGCCATGACTACATTAGAATTCTGAAACTTCGTCGCTTACCCCTCCAATTCAGCGCTTCTTCTGTGGCACTGCAGAGCTCTATGTCACACGGCATGACGCCCACAACTGGCACAGCTTCATTCTTCTTCTCCCTTATCGATTTGCTAGCTAGCCGCTGCTAACCTTGAAGCTTGAGGCCTTATGCACCACACTTCCAATCAATAAAACAAGCGTCACTCTCAGACTACAACATCCATCGTACGCATGCAGCGGGAGATGGACGCGCCACCAGGCTCTAGTCAGGCTTTCCCTCCTTCGTCCAGTACGACCAACTTTAGTGCACGGCGTCGACACGATTCTCCCCATTCTGCAGCGCAACATCGTCGACATCCATATATAATACCTAAGAAAAGACGGTCAGCGGACAAGATACTCTCAGAAACGAGCCACCTGGGGCATCTGTGAGTCATGTCGGTCTGTCGTTGAAGTTTTATATTTACATGCATTCTCGTGATAGAATGCCCGCTACTGCTAGTCGAGTTCTGCAGCGCGGTGGAGCATACCAGAATCCCTGGCCGCAGTCAGACAGTCCCGCTCTCATTTTTGGAACGAGCCCTGGAGTCAGCGGTCCTTCGATGGCAGATCAGCGAAGATTTACCAGTCCTGTCACACATCAATCATACCCGCTTACCGCTCCAAATGCCACTCCCCCCACTGTACTTATCCCCTCAATCCTCATCCCAGACTTAACTGGGCTCATCACCCGATGTGGTCAAGACCCCGTTTCCGGCGGTACGTACGGAAACATTTACAGATGTATATACCACGGACCAGATGGAAATGTAGATGTTCGTGCGGGTATTACAGTTCTTCCATGTTCACTAACATATCACTCACCCGCAGGTCGCCGTCAAAGCAATTCGACCACAATTCATCAGTGATGAGGTAATGTTCTGGAGTAGGGAACCGATTGATCTCGTTAAACTTTCTTAGGTTTTCCGGAGAGAGCTTGGGATTTGGAAGAGGTTGCGACATTCTAATATTTTGAAGTTCATCGGTACAACTTCGGACTTTGGCCCCTCTGTGGCTTTGGTTGCTCCTTGGATAGCCAACGGCACTCTGACGTCGTTCCTCAACCAGAACAATGAGACCCTCGCGCTGCTTGATCGTCTGCGTCTCGTGAGAACTTCGATTACGTTCCTAGTTTGTGCGGACTCTAGCTAATTCTTTCGTGCACAAGCTCCATGACATCGCCGCTGGTCTCAACTACCGTGGGTGAACACGTTCATTATATAGGAAAATGAATAATTTTCTATATCAGTTCATACGTTTAGCTTGACTGAAGATGGACGCACAGACTTGAACCCCGTCGTTCACGGAGACCTCACTGGTGTAAGGTCCTTTGTTTGTTCCATCCCTCATATACTAATGATCAACTGCAAGACAAATGTCCTCATCGATAGTGATAGAAAGGCGTATCTTGCAGATTTTGGTCTTTCCGGAACTTTAAAACAGTTGACCGGCATGACGTACCTCGCTAAGATGAGCTGTCATCCAGGAGCAGTGCGGTGGGCAGCTCCTGAGGTTCTTACTGGGGAAGAATTAGCCTTTGCAGTCACTACTCAAAGCGACATTTACTCGTTTGGTAGCATCATGCTTCAGGCAAGTCGTTCCCTCTCGCTAGTGCAGCCTACTAAGCCGTTCTACAGGTTTTGACGGGAAATGTGCCATGGGGTCACTTGATTCGTGAATTCCAGATCTCGTACCAAGTGATTATTGAGGGGAAAAAGCATCCTCGTCCAGATGACGATCGTGTCACTGACGAGCTCTGGAATTTTATGACCTGTTGCTGGTCTATGACACCAACCGATCGGCCTTCTGCCAAGGAAGCACTTCAATTTGTTGATACCGAAGTCGCTTGTTACGATGGGGGTGGTGCTAACGGCGGCAGACAGCACCTTGGCTTGACTCCTGTTCCTCTTTTCAGGCCTCCACCTATTGGGTCCCCTTCCTCATCAATGCCCCATGCGGACGGCGAGAATCGTACCGTCATACCCTCTGAATATCTTTCAACTGCCCCCGGTACCACAATCCACAGTACGAGCCCCCAGACCCCGATATCGTCTATGTCCAGCAATGAGCGACACCCGAGTATAGCCCGTAATGATTATCTTCAAGGAGATGCTGATGCTCGTAAGGATTAGCTCGTGGAATATCCTTTATCGTTGTCTCATCTTGTCGTAGGACTTGCGGTGATGCACGACTTTGATTCACCATTGGACACTCAGGAAACTCACCCCGGGACTGTGTGGCGATCGGCGACGAGTACCCCAGATCCCAGTAGTGATGATGAAGATGAGCGGCCCACTTCATGTACGAATTGCCAGACGACGAACACTCCTATTTGGAGACGCGATCCCGAGGGACAGCCTTTGTGTGCGTTTATTTCGCCTGTAATTTTTTGGGTTGAACTGACAGCGTCTACATGCAGGCAATGCATGTGGTCTATTTTTTGTGAGTTATTTGACGCACAATTGACGCTATATGATACTGATGCGAAAAAAGAAATTGCATGGTATCGTTCGTCCACTGTCACTGAAGACGGACGTGATCAAGAAACGGTTCGTCATTTTTTGAGAATTGGCGACGTGGTCTGATGTTGTCATGGTAGGAACCGCGCTCAGGAAACTTATCGGGAGGGGAGCGCTGAGATTGCGAAAGGTAGTGGTGATGATGGAGATCAGCCAGCTACTTCATGTACGAATTGCCAAACAACGAACACTCCTATTTGGAGACGCGATCCCGAGGGAGAGCCTTTGTGTACGTTTATTTCGCATGTAATTTTTGGGGTTGAAGCTGACCGCGTCGACATGCAGGCAATGCATGTGGTCTATTTTTTGTGAGTTATTTGACGCACAATTGACGCTGTATGATACTGATGCGAAAAAAGCAACTGCATGGTATCGTTCGTCCGCTGTCGCTGAAGACAGACGTGATCAAGAAACGGTTCGTAACTATTTTTGAGAATTGGCGACGTGATCTGATCTTGTCATCCTAGGAAACGCGCTTCTGGTGCGCCCAATGGAGACGCATGAGCCCTAGCCAGACAATGTCAATTATACCATCATACCCCGTATAACAACAGCTGATACTCCATCTTCTGGTCAGCAGGGCTGGAGAAGGCTTGGATACTATCACCTATATCTGCGTCAGCGGATGCAGCAGGGCACTAGCAGCAGACTGGCTAGGCGACGTGATCTAGGATGAAGGACCACTATACTGCGCAGAAGTTAGAACATTATACTTATGTAGATATGCATTGTCGAGGACGGCGCCAGCGATAATTAGTATCGGTTTGTTTCAATCATCTTTGAAACCTACACATAATTATTGCAATGTCGTTGAGACAAATGAGATACTTGACGTTCATCTAAATGTAAGAGTGGAATCATGGCATGTTGACTGCAAGCTCTCGGGCTGACCAACAACGAAAAGTCCCTCTCTTCCCCTCCACTCGCGGTGAAGCCTTTAACTTTGTCATGGACGGAGGCGATGGGGCGGGTGCGCCAGGTGGAAGGACCGATTTCGTCTGCGGGGGTTGCATTTCGAGAATTGGAGGGGCCAGGTTCTGGTTCCATGTCGAGACCTGACTGAAAACACACCTCAGCCCCACATGTAGCGTTAAATACAAACTCACTAATTTCTCGCGAGACAAAGCTGAACACGTTCAATCGAGAGAATTCCTGGTTCGCTAGGCCTGACTCCTAGATCGTGGCGGCTTTGGCGGGTCATTGGATGCGTAGTGTTCATAAAACATATGTGATCAAACCCCTCGCGATATTATAAATATGGCGCGCTAGAACGGATGGGAGGGTGTCGAATATTGATGCCAGGGATGAGGAGTTGCTGAAATATATAAGGTCATTGGGTGCTTGTTCCCTGCGCTGAGTGAGAACCAGTGCTACTGGCACTGCGATGCAGCTCCCACGTTGTGGATCAAGAGTTCTGCCCACAACACAATTTTCAGCATATAAACGCAAGTTGTCTTAGGTTGTCTTCCTCCCATTCCCCCGACCCTCACTTGTCAGAATTAGTATCCCCTTGACAAATCCCATATACTTATCACCTGGTACATATAATGCATTTCTCCGTCCTCGCCATCGTTGTTGCTTTGACAGCATCTATGTCTATTGGTAGTGTCACTGCATGTGGTGTGGAATTCTCCGAGTGCGAGACAACCAGCGATTGCTGCGCTGGCCTTGTTTGTATACGTTATGATGTGAGTATAATATATGTGCTTTGCATCCAGGATTCAACCGCTTAGTACCCTTTGCGCCTTGTGGTATTAACAGGAATTCTCTGCATTCTGCGAATATGGGGGCTCGGATTGAGCTGGCAGAAGAATTTGCACGTAACTCATCTTTCTGCTTTCGCATCAGGGTCGTGGTTGATGAGTCCAATCTGTAGTTGCTGAATCAATCAATATTGTTGCTTGTGGATAAACGGTGTTGCAAGTCCCTCCCTATAGCCACGTCTTCAGGTGTTCATTACAGAAGGATTTCATTCAGTGAGATAATGCCAGTAGCTACCGTTGAAGTAAATGAGATTAACTGAGCCTACCAGCGGAGACCATGGAGAATCCCTCATAGGGAATGCGTCTACGGGATGTTCATTCTCACAGTAAGTGTCATGAATGCGGGGCAGTACCGCGGCCTGCAGATCCTGAAATACAACCTATCTGCGGGCAATTCACGCCAAACCGAGAACGTCGCTATCGACGGCAGTTCACGAAATGACTGCAAGTTAGTTTCTGCCATCTGCGCACACTCTCACCGTAACCATATATCTTTTCTGCTCTACTCATATTTCATTATTGCGGGCATTCTGCTTCGCCATTGGCCAAGAGATCAAGAAGGCTGACGACACCCAGGAAGGCCTAGAACGATTGTTAGGCGCTCATGTCTTACCATTTCCGCTGTCGACGGGATTGTACGTCTGTGGCATGAGTGTCTCGAGCGACGACTAATTATAATGCACGTTACTTACTAGTGTGTACTCATTGCCTACACGATAACCACACGTCCTGGACACTTAGAGTTCGTATGTATATAGATGCATGCGCGCCTGTCCCATGAAATACATTACCTAGTAGAAACATTTGCGTTGCTTCATTAGTACGCAAGAGAAAATGCGAGCCGTTACCGCCGCACACCGCACATTGGAAAGCTAACAGCTGAAGAGAAAAACACACTATGAGGACGTACGCGTCCATGGAACTTGCGCTACGCCTATGTTATACACCCACAGTGCATCGTCTGGGCTAGCATGGTGGCGCGAAGGGCCCTCTCTGTTATTTCGATATCGGAAGACGGAAGAAGGTATGCTGATTGTGGTATTAAGGTGATCTTCACAGCTTCTGGGCGATTCTTAGTCTCGACTTCCGTGGACTTTTCGGATCACGGCGCTCAGCTAGTATGAGCGTGTGAGCGCCACCGTAGCCACAGATGGAAGTTGAAAGAATAAGAATGGACGAAAGTGAATGCAAATCGTCTTCGTGGGGTCGAAGAAGATTATTTGGAAGGGGCCATGTCACAGTAGAGAGGTCTGCAGGTGCTACAGACTCGGACACGCCCACTGACACGGATACAGGCTATTGAAAGCTATCATCAGATGCGACCAAGTAGTAACATTACAGTACAGTACAAAATACGCACCACCCAAGAACATCCCGCGGCGATAGCGTCCAGATCATGCAGTCCGCGTAGAAAATCGGATGCGAGTGTACATCATATAAGATATTGTGGAGTGGGCAATCTTTAATATCGAGAACGCGAGCTCTTGAGGTGTTTCGACACAAACATAGACATTGATCCTACAAAGAACTCTGAGGGGCCAACACCAACGCAGGTAAGTTGAACTAACGTACTAGGATGCACACACAACCACTGAAAAGCTATGCCGCAGACAGCCCGAGGTGGGAACGATTGACGGATCACCTCGAGGAGTCGAACGACCATCGGATCAATACGATAGTTGACAATTTAGGGAATATGTTCGCGCGGTGACACATAGAGTATTCAACCGTGAACCAGCCAGGCTGATCATACAGACGCCTGACCGTTCAGATCCTACAAAACCCTCCGGCACTTCCTGGAGTCGGAGAACATTGTTCTGCCATGGCAAAACCCTAGTTTTCCCACAACAATGTACATAGTCTCATCGTGACCTTGTGGCTCGCTGCTAAATCCATGGGTTCCCTCAGCACTCACTATATATTATTTTCCCTCACAGGTCTTCGGTGTGCCAATCCCAGAAAGGTGTTGAATGAATAATTTATCTAACCTGCAATCAGCAAGTACTGCCAGGCGTACAGCCGCACGACGAGTCAGCGAACACTAACGTGTCACGAATCCGCACGCGCGTCGTCTCGATGGCGGTACGAAGGCGGAGGAACGTGCCTTGCAAGCACTGCACTTTGATGCCAAGGACCTAGAAAAAATAAAGTCCTCATCCTGTAAACTCGACCCAGTAGTTTGGGTCTCAACCTGCAGACTACAGATATGGTTATCATGTGCTTGGTCCTATTGTTGGGATAGATGGGCTGGTGATAGGGCAGGAATTCTTATGCTAATCCTTAGGCTCAAGATCGTGCTCACCGTATTGGACAGGCCCACATCCTCCGTTTCATCCACTGTGCCACCCTAGTAGTCTGTCATTTAAAATCCTTCCATGAGTATTTGAGGATTGCAGAAATATGATCAGTAGAAATAGACTGCATTTAAATGGCTGCGCACTTCAAGCTTCATGGTTGGCAGATTCGGTACTTCGTCTCACACTGCAATAATACTATGTCCCCGTAACGACGACGAGGGTGCCGCAGAGTAGCCTGAAGCTGGATGAACAATGAATGATCATAATTGGCTGATTACGTTACAAACATTCGACAAACAGAAACGCACCCGAATTAGCTCAAAAGTGAGGTGTCCCTTAGAAGGGAGGAACGGATACCAGCAGTCGGGATCTCATAAAGCGGCAGTGCAGTGTGCGTGCAGGCGTAAGGGCACGATCAGATGCGGTGGTGAGAAACAATACGTACGTAAGGAACGATGGCAGAAGGACTCGATGAAATTGCAATTGAAAGCAGGCGAATAGAGAGAAAAGAAGTTCGTCTAGAGTTAAAGTTGTAACCTAGGTTGTGGCACGGGCGACCTATGGGCGGATGAGAAGATGGTAAGAATTACGAGCGGAGGTGTAGATGAAGGTGTTTGCGAGTACGGGGACCTGCGGGAGGGATGATGGATTGATGTGGGAAGGTGATTGACGCGGACGCACGAATCGGACTCGGAGTGTAGCGTTAAATTGACATAGTGAGGTGGCTGTGCTATACTACCTGGTTGCTCGTGTTCTCCTCATGTCAGTCAGCCATGCATGCTCCTGCGGCCTCCTGTCAGCCTCCTGCCAGCCAGATCCTGCCACGGATCTTTGAGATTGAAATTTCTACATCAAACTTCCACTGCATACAGCATCATAATGTCACATACATTTACGGCGAGTACCAATTTGTCCTCTGTCCGCAGTTTGATATAATTTTTCAACTCCAGTCGATAATACTAGAACCAGTCTCAGATTACAACTGCCCTCATTCACATCCAGCGGGTGATGGACGTGCAAGCAGGCCCTAGTCAGGCTATGCGTCTAGCCACGGATGATTCTCCCAGTACGACTGCACGCCATCGTCACGGTTGTCCCCGTCCGGCGGCGCAACATCATCGTCAACATCCATACATGATACCTGGTATGGAACCATCGGCCCAGAGGGTACCTACCCTCCCACAACTGATACAGAGGAGGGAGCATTTGCGATTAGTCATAAGGAACATTGACCGAGGTATACATACCATACTATTGAGTGTGATGAGTCATAAATAACATTGAGCAAGGTATTCAAACTATACTTGCGCAAACAGGCGGCTTTCCAGACGAAGAATCAATGGGACAGTTGGAAAAGATGCATGTAGATCTCCACAGTCGCATGACTCTCTTGGCCAAAGTGGACCAGACTATTCAGCGGACCTCAAACCCCAATGACATGCTTGGAGGAAACCTAGCATATCTGTGAGTTATATCACGTCGTGTCGTTCAAGCTTCATGTTTACACGCATTCTAGTAATACAGTGGCATTTGCTGCTGGTACCGCAGGTGTCATACAGGGCGGTGAAGCGTCGCAGCAACCCTGGCCGCAGTCAGTCAGTCCCACTCCAAGTTTTGGAATGAACCCTGGAGTTAGCGCTCCTTCAACCGCAGATCGGCGAAGCACCAATCCTGTGGGCTTGGATGAGCAGCTGGGTATGCCCAGCGCACCTCAAGGAGCATTCCCGAACTGTGTACCAACTGCTGGTCTCAGCATGATTCCCAACCGGATGCCACCCCCGCAGATGGCTGGGACGGAGCCTGCCATCCAGTCAGGACCACCAACTCAGGAGCAGCTCGCACACGCAGTGGACGTGATCAAGAATCTGAAACGAGTTTTCTCAACAAGTGGGTCGTCCTGTTCATATTGTCGCCGCAGATTCTTATTATTTGAGCAGAACCACCGACGATGCAACTGCATGTATTGCCAGACAATCAGCGAATGGAGTACAACCAGTTACTTGAGCAGCTTCACAAGATGACTCAGGACCTCGATGTCAACCTACCAATGTACTGGATTGTTTTGAGATCGAATAATATGATCCGGAACCTCGTCGCAATCGTGAGTGCCATTCGTGCGTGCGTGCATTTTGTCGCGTTAAGCGTGTCTTCTTTCCAGGTGTCGTTGGTGGCACACCAAAGGGCCAGCTATTGGACAGGGTCAAACCTGGTCGTAATCGATCCCTCCGCTCTAAAGAGCATGTATGGCCTACTACAAAAGGCTATCGAATACTTCGAACAAAGGTATCAGATGCTGGAAGCTGCCGTTGCACCGCAACAAATGGGTCGTGGACTTACCGGTCTTCTCATAAATCGACCATCCCCCCCACCTACCGCTCCCAATGCCATTCCCTCCACTCGGTGCATTCCCCAAATGCCCGTCCCGGACTTAACTGGACTCATCACTCGATGCAGCCAGGACCCAGTTTCCGGCGGTACGTACGGAAATATTTATAGATGTATATACCACGGACCAGAGGGTGATGTAATGGTTCGTGCGGATTTCAGTATTTTGCTATGTTTACTGATGCATCACTCACTCGCAGGTCGCGGTCAAAGCAATGCGACCGCAATTCCTCAACACTGAAATAATGCTTGTGTTTCGGAGGGAGCTCGGGATTTGGAAGAGGTTACAACATCCTAATATCTTGATGTTCATGGGTACTACCGAGGAATTCGGTCCCTCCGTGGCTCTGGTTGCTCCGTGGATAGTCAACAACACTCTGACGTCATTCCTCAACAAGAACAACGAGACCCTGGCGCGGCGTAATCGCCTGCTTCTGGTGAGAACTTCAAGGACTTTGTCAGGTTGCGCCCTCGAGCTCATCGTTTCGTGCTCAAGCTCCGTGACGTAGCTGCTGGCCTCGACTATCGTGAGTGATCACAAGCATCCGCGTAGCAATAGTTAATAACACTCTCCCTCAGTTCATACGTTTAGTTTCACTGTGGACGGACACACGTACTCTAATCCGGTCGTTCACGGAGACCTCACTGGTGTAAGGTCCCTTCATCTGTTCCAATCCTTCATGCTAATGACTGACTGCCAGAACAACATCCTCATCGGTAATGATGAAACTGCATATCTTGCAGACTTTGGCCTTTCGGGAACTTTAACAAAATTACCCGGTATGACGTACCTTGCGAAGATGAGCCATCATCCAGGAGCGCTGAGATGGGCAGCGCCTGAACTTCTTTCAGGTGCAAGAATCGGCTTCTGCAATCACTACTCAGAGCGACATCTACTCCTTTGGTAGCGTCATGCTTCAAGTAAGTCATTTCCTTTTGCTACTACGGCTTACTCACTCGTCCTGCAGGTTCTGACGGGAGACGTCCCTTGGCGTCACCTGGCAAATGATTTCGCAATCTGGTTGAAAGTAGTTGGAGGGGGAAAGAAATCCTCGTCCAGATCACCATCGTGTCTCCGACTGCCAATGGAACTTTATGACCCGTTGCTGGTCTAAGACACCTGTCGATCGACCTTCTGCCAAGGAAGCACTTCATTTTGTTAACAGCGAGCTCGCTCGGTATGATTGAGCCAATGATGTAATTTATTATTTCATCTTATCACAAGCAATCGCATGTGGTCGGGAGGTGACCCGCAGTTTTGTACGGACTGGCAACACTTTGAGACGTGAACCAGTCCAGACATGCTTGTCTCGGTGACCTCAGGTGCGCGAATATGTGAGATGGGTTGTAGTGTGGGATTTCGTCTCCTTGGCTGTTATCCAATGCTCCATCCGTGCTCAAATAAATTCCAAGGCGGTAGAATTTAGCGACACGCACGATAAGGAGCAGCGCTAATCTACGGCCAACCATGATACGTGAATATGCACCGCATGAGGAACTCCGCGACGATAAACGGAGAATAGGAAAACGCGCGCGGACAGGTTACAATTACCAATGAGGCGGCGGGCTACTACTATTTGACCACCGACATTGAGTTCGCAATGTCTTTCACCACCGAGGGAGAGCGACAATCGTAATCCTTCCTTGCAATCTCACATGGCCGAGAAGCATGGCTCTCATAGGCGTAATCTGTCACGAAAAATTCTTGTCCTCTAAACCCGAGACAAAGGAGCCAGCGTCTTCACGTGCACCCGAACTATTAAGTATTTGAACAAGCTGGAGGAAGTTCTGATGATGGACAAAGATGTACCCCAAAGCTACGAGTACATACGTAGCACGAAATTGATGATTGATCTATACCAACAGGCAAAGTATTGGCCTGGAATCGATGGCCTCACCACTGCTTTGAAGTTCTTAGCCGAATCGGGTCCGAAAGTTGTTTGGCAAGAGCCTTGGATCCAAACAAGGTTAAACATGTGTGACGATGCTGTGCCACGGATGAAGATCATGACCATAGTGACTTAGGCAGAGGCTCAGAGTATAGAAGAGTTGTGCGAGGTAGGTCGAACCCAGAACCCAATGTACTTATGTCTGTACTAACATTTTTATGCGGTAGTCCTCGGAGGTACCAGTAGGGTCATATGATAGAAGATGAGGTAGATCATTTTTCATCCGTGCTTCCAACGCGTCCTTACCCATCTAGCTTATGAATTATGGGAACGCTTCGTTCCGCTCGAATGCGTCATTCACAGGCACAGTCTTTCGTCGGGCTTTCCAATCTTCCGAGTCGAATGCTGTTGCTGTTGGCAAGTCTTCTGATGAACAGCCTGAGCTTTGTCCTATGACCGCTTTCGCAAAACATAGTATGTGCTTATCATGATCTTACGAGGAAAATAATTCAAAACAGGACTCGGGGATTGGCACGACCGAGCGCCGCTACAATGAGTTAGCGGTTCCCGTTCCATTATCTCCGAATTATTACCGTTATCTGTCCGAATTGTTACCCTTATGAAGCTGAAATTCGGATCGAAGCAGGGCTAGTCCACAGGTCTGGAGTATCAAACCTGTCAACTCAACACAGCACTTTGCGTAATGCTCTCTGCTTCTCCCGCGCAATGACCTATTTTCACTCGGTCTCGTGTCTGATGGGCGGTACCTAAGGCTTGGATCTTTGAATTGGATGTTCTACATGGAAACATCCACTGCACACAGCCCGTCGCACATTATAATTACAGGAGTACCAGTTCGTCATCGGCTGTCAACAGTTTGATACTTAATTTTCCAGCTCAAGTCGATAATACCAGAACCAGTCTCACCCTACTACAACTGCTCTCGAACGCATGCAGCGGGAGATGGACGCGCGACCAGGCGCTATGCTTCTTGGCGCGTCTTCTCTTTTCAGTACGACCAACATTGGTGCACGACATCGTCACAGCTCTCCCCGTCAGGCGCCGCAACGTCGTCGGCATCCATACATAATACCTGGGAGGGAACAATTGCCCCAGAATGAGCTTACCCTCCCAGAATTGATGCAAAGGAGGGCGCAGTTGCAATCAGTCATAAATAGCATTGAACAAGGTATCCAAACCATGCTCGCGCAGGTGGGAGGCTTCCTAGGAGATGCATGGACGACGAAGTTAAGAAAAATGTATGTGGATCTCCACAAGCACAAGACTCTCTTGGTCAGAGTGGACCACGACATCCATGACATGCTTGGAGGAAACCTGGCACATCTGTGAGCTATTCTGGCGTGTCGTTCAAGCTTCCTATTTACATGCATTCTAGTGATACAATGACACCTGTTGCTGGTCCAGTAGGTGTTGTACAGGGCGGTGGAACGTACCAGCAACCCTGGACGCAGTCAGCCAGTCCCACTCCAAGTTTTGGAATAAACCCCGGAGTTAAAGCTCCTTCGACAGATCGGCGAAGCGCCAATCCTGTAGCCCTAGATGAGCAGCTGGGTATGCCCAGCGCACCTCAAGGAGGCTTTCCAAACTGTGTGCCAACTGCTGGTCTCAGCATGGTTCCCGCATCACAGGGACCACCATTCATTCTACCGAACAGGATGCCACCCCCGCAGATGGCT
>JABCPV010000374.1:0-30044 GCA_016584345.1 Suillus ampliporus | reverse complement strand
TCACGCTTGGTATAGGCAATGATTCTAACTGGTTCGATGGTAGCAATCGCAATGCTAAGTGATCCCTCATGCTGAGCAGGGCCATGCTGGACTTGCGAGGGCTGGCAGAAGCGGGAATAGAGGCAGAGAGAGGTGCTAAGGACGAATGTGAGGAGACTTTGCCGGGATAAAGGTGGTGCTAGTTGTAGGTTGAGGAGCGGGCGAAGGAAAGGACGATGAACAGGACGTACTGATTTTGGTGAGTGGGCAAACCGGGTTGCTCAAGGAAGGAGGTGAGTGGTAACAGATCACGTCTAGAGGAATCTCTACATAGTCAAACATTGACATTGCGAAGAACCCAGTTTTGGCGGAAGGGGCGCCCGAATTTACCGGCCTTTGTTGTAATAATTCTTGAGTTGACACTGCTTGAACAAAGGACGCCTTGCTGTCATATACAATGCTGCATCATTCGCAATGACTGAATAACAGAAGCATCCTTACCTCACATGTGAAAGCGAGAACGTCGTGTACCGAGCCATAAGATATCTGTGGACCGCGTGTATGAGGCGATGTGTTGATTCCCGATGGTTAGTGTTTAGATTCGAGCGTCTGCCGGTAAGTCTCCTCATTTATTTGCCACGCTATTGACTGTGTCACGCTATTGACTGCGTGCCATTCCCTGGTAAACAATTTAAGTAGGATGTCCCCGACAAACGACAATGAACTTACCAGGTGTACAAATGAGTGACAATGACAACACGTTGAATGCTCCAGCACCTCTCCAATGACATGCCGCTCATTCACATCGAGCCCTTCGCATCCCTGTTGACCCACTTCCCAGTGGTCTTGTATCTCAAATATGCTCTCTGTCTTGCTCTCTCCACTTCGGCCTTCAGCAGCGCTCCTGCATCATCCACATCCCCCTCGTCTCCCTCTCTCCACCCAGCTGCTCTCTCTGCTACTTCCGAATGCGCCGATACATTTTTCTCCTGCTTTTGGCTATCCGCTTCGCCTTCTTGTAAGGACGGAATGCAGGTTCGCGCATCATGCGCAGTTCCGCGCCTTGCGTCGCGACCTCTTCGATTGATAGATAGGCCATCGTTAGAGCTTCGGTTCCAGCAATGTCCTGACCACGAAGTAAACCGGATTTCAGGAGGTTGTCCACGGCCGACTTGAGTGCATTTGAAGGCTGATACTAGTTAGTAACATGAATTGAAAGATCACAAGTTGGACTAACGTTGATTTATGCTACCACCTCCAAGTAAGAGACGCGACCTCATGACCGTGCTTGAAATGGAAAGCTTGTATGCCCTGCCTACAAGTAAATCGTGAGTGGACAACAGAATAGATGCAATGGACTGGATAAATCAATACCTGCTTGAGGTGACCAAACTTGTCCACTTCCTCTTTCGTCTTCTCATCAGCAGCTTCGCGATCGAGACGTTCTTGAGTTGACTGAGGAAGTGGCGTTGACAGTGTTTTGGTTTTGGTGAAAGTAAGAGGTTTCGAAGACTTTTTGACCGCAGTGAGCGTACTTGAAGACGCGAGCAGAACGAAGAGGTTGTCTGGTGTAAGCGCTCTAGAGCCTGCATGTGTCCGTTTTTAACGTGAAGTTTCAGGGGAATGCGGGTTGGGACTCACCGCCAGCTGAAACGCCAAACTCTCCCTCAGTCCCAGCCTTAGTGCGCTCCTCCATCATCTTAGACGTGTTTTCCGAATGGACTGTTTGGCCGAGGCATCATCTGATTTACGTTTTATTCTGCTGGATCAAGTGTCAAGAGGAAGCTTTCCAGCTCTGCAAGAGCCTCGGGGATCCTCTGATGCTGAGATGGCGCCATCTTCCTCGTCTGTTCATCATCTGACATCCCATCATCATCCGACTCACTAACCTCATTCGATACGGGAGCTTCGATCTTCTCCGTAGCCTGTGTTGCCGGTACGTCATCCTCAGCGTTCTTGAAGGAGATCAGCGACCATCATCGCCTGCTCCTCATCCCTCGATTACCAGCGGTGAGATGCAGGGTTGAGGTCTAGTCGATCTAGCCCATCTGTTGATGCTCGAGCAAACATGGTCCACAGTAGACGGACAGAGCTCTATGCCAAAGTTCACGAGTTGGAGGAGGAGAGCTTTGGAAAGATGTATTCTCAGGACAAACCGGTTGTACAGGGTGCTGTAAACAATGAAAAGGATGAGAATAATTATCATGCTAAAAAATGTATTGCGCCCAACGATAAATGTCGTTGTCAATATGGTGTACATCATACGGGAGATAACGACCCTTTCGTTTGATTGCATTTATAAGATAATGCAGGGCGAGTGTGAAATCTAAAAGTGGGTGGAAGAGCATATTGGAGGGCATGACCAGGGAGAGGAGAGCCACTGAGTGGCTAGTAGGAGGTCGCGTAGAGATATGGGGGAAGAACTAGACCGGTGGGAGGGTGCGGGAAAATGCACTCAAGTCTGGGGAGTAGAACAGCTGTGATTCATGAGATGTGGGAGGACATGGTGGCGGCCTGTGCCAAGGGAGCAGGAGATGGTGGATGTTCACCCTGGACGTGTGAGAGAAGACTTGGGTGAGGATGTGACTCCGAGGCTGCAGTTGGGCAAGTGGTTTGCAGTTAAGCGTAGGGAGCAGCTCAGTTGGGGTACTAATACTGCTGGGGTGACTGCAGTTAGAAGGTTAGATCTAGGTTATTGGGACGACATCATAAAAACTGAATTTCATGGCTTCGAGTGCCGAATCCAAGGAATGTAGCCTGCTGATAAGAGGCACAGAGTCCTCGACAGAGCCATAGCAGTGGCGAAAAGCATGATAGTGTTTTTGCTAAGTCGAATATCCAATTAGCTTGCATACACGTAAGCAACATTTCCTTTCATGTCTGATAAATGACTTGGCAAAAAACACTCGATGACCACTTACATACTTGCCACTCACGTTTCGTTGACGGACCTCATTACAACCTCCTTTGTCCTCATCGACAACGGCCATCGCCAGCACTATTACGATGGCAGCTTGCTTTGCCGAGGCGCTGCCTTTTGCGCTCATTTTCCTCCTCAGTCACCCGTCACCAGCCAGGGTGTGCAACTGGGCCAATGGATCAAACAATCTTTATGAGGCCCATACTATAGAAGACCTGCGCGGTACGAGAGCGGTGGAAACTCTGAAAGAGACTGGGACCGGAGCTGACGTGAAGTTACTGCACTTTACTGGTAAGCATCTCTGTCTTGACTGAATTGAAATGTCCGCTTGATCAGTGAACTTTAGGTAAGTGTTGTTTATAAGATGGATGCTAATTTTGATCAAACTCTTAGTCCTCGACATCCTGCTGCTCACGGTGTGCTGTGAATGATATTGGAATTGAACGGAGAAGAAATTCTCCGCGTTGATTTAGTACATATGCAATTCATTCCAGGTGCTTCAACAGGTTACTGATTTTCTCCTGCATACTGGCCTCCTCCGTGAAACTAAAAAGTCGATTGGGTATAATACATATGCATATGTCTATGCTCGCCCCTACTTCGATCGACTCGACTATGCTTCCACGAGTGAGTGAAGTTTACGACGAAAGGTCTATAGTAGTAATGAGTGGTCCCGTTCCAGTGATGGATGAACTTTCCCATTCGCCCCACTATCGAAAAGCTGCTTAACATTGAGGTTCCTCAACGTGCAAAGTAGATTCATACCATGTTAAGCGAAATCACTCGTATCATTAGTCATATGTCACAAACGGAACACTCAATGAACTTTGCGCTGAGGAAGTCTTTAGACTTGACGGCGGGCTCGTCCCAAACCATGGATGTTGGTTCTCCTGCCCGCTTCTTGTAGGGCTTCGAAGACCGCGAAAATCTCATGGAGTTCTACGAGTGTGTTTCTGGCGCTCCACTCCACACTGCCTACATCCATCGGTGGTGTTGCTTTTGACATTCCACACGGACCTTGGAGGACTCACTGCATTGCCCATGTGTATATCTCTTCTGTTGTTAATGAATTGACAAAGTTGTGACTGGCAACAGAACATGGAAGCAGCGAACTATTGGCATTGGCATAGTTGGCAAAAGAAGCTTTGACTTACAGCTTCATGGGTGTCATGCTGCGAAGTAGCAGTATCCCCTGGGGTCTGATCAAAGTGCGCACTTACAACAAATACAACGAGGTGTGATTTGTAGTTTGATACAGACATTTGCTTAGCATGTGCCGCAGGTTGAGTTCGACATTCCAGTTGTAAAGAATGGTGATTGTTACGACCGGTACCTTTACAGAGTTCAGCGAGTTCCTGCGCATCATCCATCAGGTTCGTAGTGTTCAACTAAATGATCATCATTTTTACTCAGGCATTTTCATTTTCAGTGTTTGAACAAAATGCCAACAGGTGTTGAAATTGACGACAATAAACTCATTCCGCTACCCCGTGCTTCGTTGAAAGAATGCATGGAGGTACTCATTCATCACTCCAGGGTATTCTCTGAAGTGCGACGCCGTCTTGCATGCCATCGTGTGGGGCACAATATATCGTAGGCAACTCCCACTTGCGATGGGTCGGGTGCGTGAAGGGAGTGTCGAAGCCACTCGTGTCGTTCTTCAAGATAAGCGATTCAAGAAATTCACTTGCGAACAGCCCTCTTGCGTTATACTGGAGCGGTTGAAGGTGAACTAAAGTTTTGTTTTGCAGGACGACAGCAGTTCGTGAATGCTTTGTGGGTGTCTGGTGGTCACACCTCCGCCTGCCAATTCAAGCCAAAGTTTCTGTACCTTCCCTCTCTTGGATTCTCAGTCTAACAAATTCTAACAAATATATCAATATTCTGTCACAAGCGAGAAATATTATCGGAGTTCTCATCCAAGCCACCTCAGCTACATGAAAGCTCTGGCAATATTAATGGGACAACGGTCTGACAACGGCGATGGTGAGTCAGTGTGGCATCCGGTAGGCAATTGAGTAAAGGTCGAGCGGATAGAGTCGATGCCTGCGACCGCATGGATATCATCTTCTGCATAAGCTACATAGAGGTCTGGCTACTAGGTAGCCAGACATGAAGGATGAAGGTGAGCGTGTTGTTTGTTCCTGAAATCCAAGATGTTCGGCTTTTCGGAGCAGAGGAGGTTCTGTTATGAGGCGTCTTGGACGATGGAATTGTTGTGGACGCATACAATTGACTCAGCTAATGAAATATCAAGCATGAAAGCGAAGACAAGATTGATTGCGTTTGATTTACAACACGCATCTAATTAGGCGAGCAGTGTTTGCAGAAATACAATCTATCTCCGCCTCCATGTGCCTGCCCCGACACATTTCCTTCCAGCATCTCCTTCCTGTGAGCACGCCCTCACTATTGAATGCGGCCAGCGAAAAAGTTGACGTCTCCATCTGAGTATAGTGCGCTCGGTCATCGAGGCTCCTCCTGAGGGAGAGATGGCTACTTCATCTCGTATGTGACACTTAAACACTACCCGTTTCTAATATCATTGATGGCATGATATGTAGGGATCGTACCAATTTCCCATACCGATGCAAAATTCAACCTTCGCGCCTCACCCACCTTTGCATGTTCACACTTTATGCTCACAGGTATGTTATCACCTTATTCGAGACATTTACTGATATATGACTTGTATTCCAGAAGTAAGATCGAGAAACTCGGTCCTAACACTGAAGCACTGACTGGTCCTCCATAGCACATGCTTGCTGATGCGGTGACTACCATCGATATTATGGTACGTACACTGTGGTTTTATTGTTCCTGTCGCTTTCCAACATGATTTTGTATTTAGGTGTGTTGCTGATATGTCGTTCTACATGAAGTATGCTAACACATTTCAATTTTGGTGAAGTTGCGATGGCAAGATGGTTGCTAGACGGTGAATACTGAATGCAGCGGACACGGTCGATACACTTGATTGGATCTACTCGAGGCTGCCATGTTTTCGTGTTTCATGGCTTCATCTTACCATCCCATGAACCAGTGGCCAGCACTGTTCCATCCTGATAAAAGTCCAGGCATGAAATATACTTGGAGTGGGCTCTGATGGGTTGGGTCATGGGAGATTCCCCAATTTCTCCGTGCCAGGTGATGAGCTCTCCGTTGTCTTCACTGCTTGCTATAATTTGCCCATTTTGTGATACCGCCAATGTATTCACGTCAGCATGATGCCCCTCTATCTTCTTCAACACTACACCTGTCTTCGAGTCCCACATACAAAGTGTCTTGTCCCATGAGCCCAGGACCATTCGTCGTTCATCGGGAAAACTGCTGCAGCCCATATGGCAGCTGTGTGAGCTTTAAAAGCTCGAAGGAGTGCTGTGCTTTGAATGAGCTGCGACATTTTACTGGAGGTTGATCGTGTTGAGCACGGTCGAGGTGGGCTTGGGTGGAAGATCTGTGAGCGTCTTTCTCTAACCTTGAAAGGTGTTGTACTGTGCTTTTTGCGCTGCTTCACTGCATTTAAATTTATCTGCCTCGTGGACGCCCAGGGCCTTGAGGGTCTACCTCCATTAAGGCTGTATCAAGAATACCCCATCATTATCGCACATGTCTGAGTCTTCCTCGACACCAGCCACATTGATATCGAAGCATACTTCCTACGATTTCTTCGCATTTTTCTGAATTCAGCAGATACTCACTTGGTTCTCGTCCACCGGTACGAACACAACTTCGCGAGTACGGAACCAAGAGTCTTCACTTTTATCCCGAGACTTGAGACCCTGTAACATCTGTATTCTGTAGGATCTCGCTGCACACACTGCCGTTGTCCGACACCTACGGTTCTTTTCCAGTGGCAAGCATCTCACTCCATCAAGGCGAGTTGTGATTGGTTCGTTGCTGGGGTGTCTTGAGCTGGTAGATTGGGATCAATCTTCCGAGATCTGTCGTATCAAGGTAAGCATATGAAGGATCGTGCTGGTACACCCATCATTCTTATCTTCAAAATAGGACATTTTTACTACGATCTTATGAACAACTGGCAGACTACAGTGAGCAGAATGGGCAGAAACACTTCCACCCGGCACGTCTCTGTACCATTGAATTGTATCTTCCGTTTCAGCGAGAACTATCTACACAGATAGCGGCTGAGCAAGAGATGAACTCAGGGCGAGATCAAATGTACTTTGGATGGGCGAGGCAGCACATTCAGTGCCTTCTTTGCGTATGGATGTACTTATGTAACAAGTTCAGTTCAGTTCTGACCATGAGGAAAGCCTGGCATACATCTGCAATTTTGCCCATAACGGTGTCGAATATCGTGGGGGGTTGGAGATATGTGGCCTGGATATTGTCAGATGCCAGTATTACAATTGCGTTAGATTTCATGAGCCACGCGCTGGCCGAGCCGTCATAAATGATTGCTTCGCTGAATCTGTAGGTGTCTCGAGGATCTGACCGCAGATCCGTCATGCGGGACTTGTATAGGTGAATGGGTGAATGTTTTGGCTCATCACGATCACTTGAAGGTTGAAGGTGTGAATCAGTCAGAGCAAGCAGGGAGTAAGAAGCGAGAAGTGGTTGGGGAATAAGTGAACTTACTAAGTGCCTTTGAGGTATTGCCAACATGATGACTTCAAGTGCTAACGCGGCATTCGGTGGGCATCACGAAATTCCAGGAACCGTGTCTGGAGCGCGCGCATGCAGATTATTTTCAGCATTACCCAGTCATAATTGAAGGGGGAAAGAGAGGTAGTCGACAAGACTGACAGGGAAGTCTAGATAATGTTCGAATTCTTCCGTAGCCCAGAATCATGTTATATCTCCTCTGGATATGAGAACATTGAGAAGCACTCAGCACAAACTGTTATCAGTCGATATAGTAACACTGCCGAGATTAATGGTGGCGATCCCCCAGCCAAGTATTGTCTATGTCATAAGAGACATTTCTAGGTCGAGGAATCGAAGACGCCATGGATGCAGAAGAGATGGCGAGATGGCGAGAGAATATCGCAGTGGATGACAGAGCTCGGGATACAGAAAACACCAATCAAACATACTTTGGATGCACGAGGCAGCACGCCGAGTTCCTTCATTGTGTATGGATGTACCTATGTAACAGGATCAGTTGGTTCTGATAAAGAGGAAGGCTGGGCATCTCCGATCTTGCCCATGACGGAGTCGAATATCGTGGGGAGTTGGAGATCAGATGCAACATTTCATTTGCGTTATATTTCATGGGGGACGTAGCCTGCAGTTCCACATGAGCTGTCGCACCAAGCAAGAATGGTAAAGGTGGTACGCACACAAGAATAGGCAGCAGTCCAGACGCCAGTATATTGCCACCCACATCTCCACACGAGGACTTCCTCTACTCGATCCTGCAACCAAAACACGGAACCAACTGTTCCTAAAATCGATAGTAGTAATTGGAATGCCCAGTGTCCCTCGTGCTGAGCAGGGCCGTGCTGGACTTGCGAGGGCTGGCAGAAGTGGGAATAGAGACACAGAGAGAGAGGTGCTAAGGATGAATGTGGGGAGTAACTTTGTCGGCCTAAAGGTGGTGCTAGTTATAGGTAGAGGAGTAGGCGAAGGAAAGAACGATGAAAAGGAGGTACTGATTTTGGTGAATGGGTGAATGGGGTTGCTTGAGGGGGGTGAGTGGAGAATCTCTACATAGTCGAACATTGACATTGCAAAGAACAACCGAGTTTTGGCGGCAAGAGGCGCCCGAAATTACAAGCCTTTGTAACTTTCTCCTCGGAGCTGTAATATTCTTGAGTTGATGCCATATGAAGAAAGAACGCCTCACTGTCATATAGACTGCTGCATCATTTGCAATGACTGAATTAGTATCAGAAGCATCCTTACCTCGCATGGGAGAGAGAGAACATCATGTACCGAACCATAAAATACCTGCGTACCGCGTGTACGAGGCGATGTGTTGGTCTTCGAGGGTGAATGATCATATTCGAGCGTCTTTCGGTAGGTCTCCTCATTTATTTGCCACACTATTGACTTATGTGACATTCCCTGGTAAGAGATGTCCCTGACGAATGACAATACACTTACCATGTGTGCAAATCAATGACAACACGTCGACCGCTCCAGCGTCTCTCCAATGGTCTGCTGCTGATCCACATCAAGCCCTTCAGGTCCCTTCCCAATGGTCTTGCATCTCAAAGTTGCCCTTTCCACCTTAGCCTTCAACAGTGCTCCTGCATCTTCCACATAGTGAGCAAAAAAATAGATGTGATGGACTGGAAAAACAGTACCTGCTTGAGGTGACTTCACTTTTTCACTTACTCTTTGGTCTCCTCAAAGGCGGCTTCGCGATCGAGACGTTCTTGAGTTGGCTGAGCAAGTGCTGACAGTGTTTTGGTTCCGGTGGAAGTGAGAGCCTTTGTAGACTTTTCTCAAGCTCAGTCAACACACTTGACAATGCAAGCGGAACGGTGAGGAAGTCATCTAGTTTGAATGCTCTAGAGCCTGCCAGGGTCCGTATTTAACACGAAGTTGCAGAGGAACATGGGTTTGGACTCACCGCCGGCTGAAACGCCAAGCTCTCCCTCTCCCTCAGCCTCAGTGTACTCCTCCACGGAGTAACATCCTTTTGGAATGGATGGTGTGGCCAGGGTATCATCTGATGTGCGTCTTGTCTTCTGGTGGATCCGGTGTCAAGAGGAAGCTTTCCAGTTCTGCGAGAGCTTCGGGGGAAGCTTCATCCTGATGCTGAGATGGTGTCATCTTCCTCATCTGACATCCCATAGACCTCCAACGACTGGACTCACCACATACATTCGACACGGGAGCTGCAGTCTTCCCCGTAGCTTGCTTTGCTGGTGCGTTATCCTTAGTGCTCTTCAAGGAGATTAGCGACAATTATCGTCGACCTTGCCCATCTATTAACGCTCGAGCGAATGTTGTCCACAGTAGACCGACAGAGCTCCTTGCCAAAGTCCACGAGTTGAAGGAGGTGAGCTTGGAAAAGACACGTTCTCAGGACACACCAGTTGTGTAGGGTGCTGGAAACAATGAAGAGGATGGGAAGAATTATCATTCTGGAAAGATGTATTGTTGTCAATATGGTGTACATTATGACTAAGAATACGGGAGATAATGTCCCTTTCGTTTGCTTGTATTTGATAATGTGGGGTGAGTGGGATGTATAAAAGTGGGTGGAATAGCATATTGGAATTTGGAGGGCAGGACCAGGGAGAGGAGAGTGACCGAGTGGCGCCAGACGGCCAGTAGGAGGTCGCGTAGAGATATGGGGAAAGCACTAGGCCGATGGGAGGGTGCGGGAGAATGCACTCGAGCCTGGGGGTAGGACAGCTGTGAGACACGGGAGGACATGGTGGCCTACGCCAAGGGAGTAGGAGGTGGTAGATAGTCACCCTGGACATGTGGGAGAGGAGTGGGAGGTTGTAGTTGGGCGGATGGTCCATGTGGGATGGCTGGTTGGGTGTGGGGAGTAGCTCAATGGCCAGCTAGTGCTCATCCTGCTGGGCTGCGGTCAGGCGCAGACCTAGGTTAGATCTCAAGTGCAGGCTTAGGACGACACCACGAAAACCGAAGCCCATGACTTCAAGACCAAATCCAAGATATAGTCATGCTGATGGGTTGGCGTAGCTTGCACGCGCCTAAGCATCAGGGAACCGGCGAGAAAAAGCTTTTAATAGATATAAATGGCAAACTTAGATCACATGTCCACTGGATTATATCTATTTACAGAGTGATAAATAACCACAACATAATGGCATGGAAGGACAAGAAGATACAGGACAAACCCAATTTTGATGAATATGCATATGTCTTATGGCTGTTTGCAATGCCAACCAGGCGCACATCGACGATTGTAAAATGTATGTAATATTGGCACCCAATGGTCGTTATTCATAGTGGTGATGTATCCAAGACAATGTCATTATCAAATAGGGGGTGTGTATAAACATGATTGGATTACTAGCAGGACGGGGAAAGAATGCATTCGTTGGCTACCCTCTCGGAACTAGACTAGAAAGGGCAGCTCGTGCTGGATGTATGAGTCCTACATATGTGATACACCATAGAAAACCCTCCAAAATAATTGCTAGTTACTGAGGCCGTGCCCTAGACAAGCCAGGACCGTAACTTGCAATTACCAATACAAGCAAGAAGCCTATCACCACGCCGAGCGTCATAAAGCATGCAACCACCAAGGGTGTGGAAGGCTGGAAGTCAGCAATGACACCTGCGAGAAATCCAAGGATTGAACTTATTACACTAGTAGAAATTCTATGAGTGACAGAGGCAATCATAATCAAAGTTGACTGACCTTAATACACAAAAGCAGGTCGGTATACTTGTAATGACGACCAACATCATTGTCTTCTTTTGTAGGTAATATACCTGTTCAGTAAGCAAGGTCAGGCTCAGGCTGCGGCAATAGGTGTGAATCAAACTGCGAAGTCAATGGATCTCATTCTCTCGCCAAAGTGCTGCACCATTGTAGCGGTGAAAATGCAGCCAACACCCAAAAGTAAGGAGCAGGAGCAAAGCGTCCGTGAGGTTACTGTCGTGCCTAGACCTGGAATGGCGAAGATGGCGACGTCCATGGCCACGGAGATGCCTGCCTGTCAGAACCGATGAGTTACGAAGATTTGTGATGTTGACACAGCACTTACCAAGGTGATCTGACTCCTAGCTTGGCTGCTGAAATCGTCGATAAAGGTCCTGACATCCACCCCATTCACAATACCATCAACGGAAGTATTCCTGATGCGGTCGATTGTGATCAGCATACACAGTATCGTAGCCACAGTATTGCCCATGAAATAGAGAGCTTTACATGTCCTACGTTTCTCTATCACTGCATGGCCTCGAATAAGGCGAGCTTCGGGTTGGTTGTGGCGGTTCAGATACTGGTAGTGGCCTATATTGTATGTTGACACAGTGACAATCTTCACGTCCATTCATTCTGTATAACGAAAATGATGTTTGACTTGAAATTTTATGTATCAGTAGATCCATACTCACAACATTACCGGTTCAGTGTACCGAGGCAGTTGCATCGGCCAGATTCCAAAACTACGGTCCAGCAGCTCCGCTACGCCTTGAGTTGCCTAGGACAAGACAACATCCTGAGACTTGAGGACGTCAGAAGGTGCGATATCGGAACGTACCATGGCTTCCAGCTTGCAAACAATTATAATTGCTTGTTGAGAGTACCGGACGTGAGAGCCACAAACACCTAGTAACCTGCTGCTACCATTTCCTTTTTGGAGCCGCATCCTTGATTATTGATTATCTGATCATCCGATCATCATCTGAAAGCAATGTCCCTCCAAGGACCCTTTTTGACAATTCATTTGGTGGGTTGGTTATAGTTTTCTTGTCGCCTTTTGTTTCTTTTATTTACTTAGTTGTTGCAGCTAAGTTAAATACCGAAAATATGCAGTGATCTAAGCGCTCAAACCTTCATGCTCCTGGAACACCATATTTTGAAATGTCGCCTTCCAATCTCCTATATCCCTGCAGATCCCCGCGCCCTATCATCAAAATTGTGGCCCTGTGTCCAGATGAAGGTGTGAATAGTCTAGTGGCGACGTGGCGCACACAGTCAGGAGTGTTTCGACTGTAGACAGGCAACTAGATTATCACGTGAGTATGTGGGCATGTTTATGATAAAAGTTTGTCATACCTTCCGGCAAAGATCCTTCACTTCCACTGCCCAACTCTCGAGAGCCATCACCAGGCTCGATTTGAGCTGATTCTTGACACGCTCAAGTTCAACTTTGGGGACAGATTGGCACATAAGCAGGCTAAACTGATTGGTTAGGTGGGGTAGCATTTGTGCAGGAGTGTTGCCTCTTTGGCCGGGAGCATTGGGGATGAAACACCTAAGAGTGAGGAATCCGTGTAAATGTGATGGAAGGAAGCAGTGCCCCACCCATGTCTGATGAATGTTAGCAGATGGTCTCATATGCGGAGTGTCCGTGTCAGTCTGGAATCCACCTTGTGGTCTGGCAGATGGTCTTGCATGCGGAGCGTCTGTGTTAGTTTGGAATCTACCCTGTGGTCTTCCTCCCTGTTGCGGCCTGACACCTGACTGGTTATTTGCAGCTGGAATCTTCAGCGCCTCGATAGCGGCAGCTGTGCCTATATCATCATTCGCCATCGGTTTATTGTCATAACCAGAACTATAAGAAGCACCATTTGATTCAGCCCAGCCGTCTTCATTAGCAAGAACTTACCCATACGCCTGAGCATGAGCAGAGAAATGAGACTTGTACACCTCTTCGTCGAACTCGCTCGGTGGCTGAGGCTGGTAGCGAGGTAGGTTAGGGGATTCACCATGAGCAGCTGCGTGATCAGGAGTATACAAATTTGACTGTACTGATTGACCTACTTTGCCATTAATCAGAAAGAAGCGATACTTGGCAGTCTATGCATACCTGGCGGAGGCCCATTGTAATAATCACTTGCAGCGCCGTACCCTCCTTGAGGAGAACGGTCATGTCCATATGAAGGTCTAGCTTGAGGGGGAGCCCCAGGAGGTGGGGCATAACCTCCCGCTGGCGCATAACTGGATGATGCCCCAGGAGGGCGACCAGCAGGGGGTGCGTACACGTTGCCTCCATGACGTGGCTCCAGCGATTCCAGGACAGAAAAGTTGTCGTGAGAAGGCTGAGAATACACGCCGCTTTCATAGCCAGATGTGCGTTGTTCGTGGGGGATGGGTGGTAGAGGTGGTTCAGGGAATCACAGTCCAGATGGCTCGGACTGTTGCAGGTATGATGGCTGGTAACCAGCGTCCTGAGGTGGTCTAGTGGCATCGTCCATCATCAGCTCACACGCAACCATCATACAGATCAGATAAACTCACCTCAGTTGATCCCATTCTCCATAGTCCTCAGGGCCGATACTAACTCAGGATGTGTGTAAAGTCGGCAGTACATTCCCTTACTAGGACCACATGCAAGAAGTTAAATAAAGCGTGTGGAGAAGGAAATGATTACTCACCAGCTGAGAAACTTCCACCTCCTCCAAGGAGGACTTACATAGTGGCGAGAGTAAATATATCCTCGTCATCAACACCTACACCCCCAAAGGCCAAGTAGAGCTGAGCGAACTCTGTCAATGCCACCAACGTGGCTGGACTGAGAGTTCAGTGGAGGGAGCGGTGGCTCGGTAGAAAGGGACGTACGGTACAGATAAGTTGGTGCAGCACAAGTTAATGACTTGTAGAGCGAGGGTGATGATGAGGACGAGGGAAGCAAGCGAGGTGGTAGATTTTGAGTGGCTGACAGCTGAAGTGATGAAACTGATGTTGTTAGTGCAGATTTGAGGGATAAGAAATATTTATCAGCCACTTTGTCAGCAATTAACACCAACAGTACACCATTTTTGATGGAGTTCCAGGAAACCATTGCCCTTTGAAATCAAATCTTCTGATGCATATTCAAATGCCGGAAGTTCAGACTGTAATCAGTGAATTTGAGCCTGATCAATAAAAGTTAAATAAGCTACTCAATGGAATACAAGGTCGGCAGTACATACAAGCATATATAGATAATATATGCACCTGATTACCAGTACAATTCGAATGGTGGCAGAGGTAGAACCGACTGGAAAGAAGTTGAACGTGATGAAGCTGTAATGACATGAGCATAAGAGAAAGCGCTCTCAGAGTAGTTGGATGCACACGCATTTTCGATGGCCAGTGCAAAAACTTCTACCTCAGCTTTGGCGCGAAGCATCTTTGCCTGTAAGTAAAGCAGCTCTGACTTGGCATTGCGGTGGTGAGAATAGTAATGTTCAATGTTGAGATATGTTTCCATCAATCCAGCCTGAGTGCATAGTTCCACTTTGTGTGCCTCATCAAAGGCCTTGTGGACGCAAAGGGTGACCCATGTGCTGCACAGGTGGAACGACGGGTTGCACTTTAAAGATGCAGTAAGAGCAGCCAAGGGAATTGATGATGATACTGACGTTTACAATGACTGATGTTCGTTGTTCTGGGGTATGAGCAAGCTGACCGACAGCCAGAGCGTTCGGAGGCGGGTCACTTTCGATCAAGAAAGGTTCATTAGGTGGGGTGAGGTCGGTTTTCTGTCTCCTTAACCAACTTTCGCATTTCTGTTGTGCAGCTGCCGAATGGGCAACCATGGGAGGTGTAACAATGCATCTCAGAGTTGCTGAGATAGAGACATGATCCATGGATGGGACCTTGATAGGACGCAATGCTAAAAAAAGATGGTGTCAGTTCGCTCAAGCATTCATTTGTGTACTGAATCAAAAGAATCTCATGGATGATCCATCTCTGCTGGATGTAATCGATGGCCTGACTGCATAAAGATACTTCCAACTGACACCGATCCCTCCTATCTTCCATGAAAACTTGTTCTGTGGTCCTACACCTTGTATTATCGCCAGAAATATTTTGCAAAGATTCCTCCCTTTGCGCTTCCAACAAACGCCCCCCAACTATTTGCCATATGTCGCCGAGATCGACCCGACCTTTAAGCAAAACGTAAAGCAAGTACAATTCAGTTCGGATCTATATGAAGAACTTTCAGGATGTGCGAAGTGTTAGAAATTATGAACTGGCCATCTCCGAAGGTATAAGTCTTATATAGAATTCCAGCCATTTAGGAGCAGTTAGTATATTCGAGAGTTCAAACATTCCAAGGTGAATAGCCAGGGAGTTGAAAGGTGGAAGGCAGGAGGGGGTCGACATAGTGAATTGCAGGAAGTATGTACAGCATGTGGTTTCTGATACTCTTGTCCAAGAATATATTGCTGCGGTGATTGAATATCCCCTGGCCATCAATCCTTCCCTGGCCATCAATCCTTCCCTGGCCATCAAAATGACGTAAGTGGAGTCCGATGAAGCTGAAACGCACTCAAACTTTTTAGGAGTAGCTAAAGATATAGGGTAGTATCGTCACGGTTTAATGTATTTCAACTCTGAATCCATTGCCTAGCAGAAAAAATAAATCAATGGTATAACAGGGTACAGCTTAATTGTGCCCACAAATGTCTGTCTTGAAATCTGATAACAGAATTTCAAACGTGTTTCTATGTGGGTACACGATTTGGCTCTGCCTTCATTCTTCCTAGGGTTGTGAGGACAAGGAGAGCTGGCCGTCTTTCTCTCGCATTCAAGGTGGCGTGGCCTGGTCAGGACTCGACAGGTTATGGCAGAACGTGATGTGGCTGCTGGGTGACAGGCTTCAGGGAGAGCCCCTACTGGTAGTAGGTGACAACAGACGGCCAAGTGTGAGATGAGGTAGGGATATAGTGTGACGGTACGGTGGTTGCTACAAAGCACTGAATGATATCACATCATGATGGGAGTATTCGTCTGCAGTGCTAGTCCGTAGTGTATCCCATAAAAGTATATTTCAAATTACCCTGGCATGATTAAGGCGTTTGAAGCACGAGCCTGATAACTCACAAGCCGACGATCTGGATTCTTCAAATAATCCACTTTGAAAGTGCATGGATGCAGAAAAAAATCTCAAGGATTGGTATATTCATATGCTCCACTAGTCTCGTTCCCAACGTTCTAGGGCACATGAGTATGTAGCACAGCCACATATGCGGAGTTTCAAGTTGGAGGCAAAAAAGATGTTCGATTTGTGTGTGTGAGTGTGCCCTAGAACATCTGGTGCATTTTGTGTAGAAGGGGGTATGTCATATCATGTGTGCTATGAAAGGCACTCGTCATCGCGTTTGTTGATTTACCACTTCAAGCTGTCTTCATTCTGCGTTGACCCCCTTTGGGTATCTTCTTCAACTGATGCCCCCTGTACGTTCCAGAACAAACTTTGATCATGACTGCAAAGTTGCAAGATCCCTCAGAATTCTGCAAGAAGCACGTAACAGCGCTGCTAAGGCATGCAAGTACGATTCTGTTGCGACACGTGCGATAATCGTTGGAGAATTTGAACAGTGGACAGGAGGCAAGGTTCCCTATCCATGGCAGCTAGACGTGTCTGAGGCACTTCTGTTAGGTCTCGACTGTTCAGTCATTGCTGGTACTGGCACCAGCAAAACAATGCCTTTCATGCTCCCATTACTTGCACAACCAAACAAACACGTACTCATCATATCCCCACTCGATGCTCTTGAGGCAGACCAGGCTGAAAAATTCCAAGATATGAATCTTACGGCTGTAGCAGTGAATGGCAACTCGTACAATCAACATCTACATCAAGTATGGTATCATGACTTATTGCTTTGACTGCCCTAACTTGAAATTAGCAACTCAAACTGCGAAAACATCAGGTGATCATCACCTCACCTGAGATGTGCTTGAATCACAACAAGTTCAGGGGATTGATTAGTTCCCCAAGCTTCACTGGTCACATAGCTGCCATTGTGATCGACGAAGCCCACTGCATCTCTCAGTGGGGTGAGAAATTCTGTGAGGAGTATGCAAAGCTGGGGACCTTACGAGCATTTGTACCAAGCCACATCCCCGTCCTGGTCACCTCTGCAACCCTTCCACCAGCTGTCCTTGCAGAGGTACGTGCAGCCATGCACATCGATCCTTCGACGTCCTACCACGTCAAGCTCGGAATCGACCACCCAAATATAGCCTGGGAGGTCCGACACATGAAAGCTGGAAAGAGTGACCTCGAATCACTCTCGTTCCTGTTACCAACGAGCTCAGGAGAAGGAGAGACTCACTTCAAACAAACTATGGTTTTTGGTGGCGACATTGCTATACTAATGTCAGCGTGTCATTGGTTATGCGAGAAATGCCCTGTCAAGTTGCATGGTCAGATAGCTCGAATTTTTGCAGGTTCTGATGTGCACCCACAGGTCTTCGGCCCTTGTGTTGGTTTCTCGGTGGATGGTACCAGCGCTCAAGGATTCCTGGTAGTTCCTCGCTCAACATCAAGCCAGTTCATGCAAACCGGATTGCACCAGATCCTAGGCAGGTCTGTTGCATGTGTTTTGGTGTATGTTTTTTGCCTCCGATTTCAATCTCCGCCTGCCTAGGATCTGGAGCCGAGATTAATGCTCCGCTATTTTCCGACACTGATGCGGCCAGGTCCATTGCCATGGCCATAGTTGATTGGTCAGCACTGTTGTATCATGTTCAAGACTTGTCGATTATTGCTCATGTCAACTTTGACTCAAGTTGGTATGGATGGTTTATCAAAATCCAGTATTCAAGTCAGTTGTGATTTGCAAAAGAGGAGGATTGAGCATCAATTCACAGGTGAATTTTCCAGCGTAAATGATATTAGTGTGATTGGGCTAAGTACAGGTCTCCATCTAACATGATCAGTGTCTCAACCTCGCCCTCTTGTGCAGCTCCACCTGCATGTGATCCCATCCCTAGTTAGCGCTCAAACCAGCCCAAAACCTTACGTCGTGCCAGTGATTTCTGCCCCAGACCTAGTGTCACATCAGTATCAGCGATAACAAAGCCTTATCCCAACTCCTACCGAGGTTTTCGCTTTTGCACTCCTCTTGAACAGACTTGGATGTGCCACTTCATGATCGGCCTTGTTCCCACCTGCATACATTGCTTGCAGCATCTAAAAAGAATGTGGGACTCATTTGCTGTAATTCCATCACCAACAGCAGACTCAAGCTTCATCATCAATTCTTTTTGTTCCAGGTAGGTCCATTCGAGATGAATCCGGCGCGGTTCTTTGTGCTGTTCTGCATTATCTCAATAAAATTATGACTCTGCAGCGCAGCAAGTTCATACCTCGACGAGGGTACTGGCAGGTTCCTACAGACGATCGGTGATAGTATGCATCAATTTTAACTAGGTGATAGTTAGTTTTGAATCTTTCAAAAATGAAGAACGCTGACCTTGATATCCACATCAATCAGATGCGCATCTTGCTTTCCAACAAGTTTTATTGGTGGTATTATCCCTCCATGAGTACACTGCCGCCTCCGTGTATGCCCCTCTTCCACCCTCCTCGGCACACAGGCAGCACGGGTACCGAAAGTCATGTTCTTTATGGTACTTCTTGAAGTTCGACGGTAGCACCTTCCTTCCCTCGTCATCATTGGGCCTGCATTTGTGGGCCATGTCAATGCTTAGATGTGGTACGTGATTCAAATAACGTCTCACCAGCACCATTTGATCATTGATTTTGATATATTGTCATAATGTAGGATGGCAAAGTGGCAAGTCATGGCCTCTGCAATGAGTTTGGCGAGCCTGAGAGCACTTTCACGATAGTCTGGTGGGGCAGTGATGATAGAAGAAGGTGAAGATGGGGCCTCCATTGGTTGGTCGGTTTAGCAAGGACTCGCCTCTTTATTGAATGCCATGGCTGGTTCAGCCTTTTCTGCCGCCGTCAAGTGCGCCAGCCCCGGTCTATGCTGCCAGGATTCTGGCCTGTGGGAATATCATAGGCCATGTTTGGTTACTCGTGCTGGCCATATAGTGCCTAGGTCTATTATGTCATACTATGTTGTTGGATGAAATTGGTGAGTCATTCGATCCGATTTTTCACTGCTTTCATATGTGTCTCTTGTCTCTATAGCTTCCCATGGATCAGGGTGATTCATCCGGGAGATGTTTCAAATGCACTTGCATGCGTGAGTTTACTCAGGAAAGTGACTACACTAGGCATCAACGATCGTGTGCGAAAGGCAAAAAACGTTTATTCTCTGCTTTATCAAAAGCAAAAGACTTTCTAGGAGCTGCAAAATGGTTCCAGCTGGATGTCAAGAAAGCTCCCATTAGCATGGCATCTTCGAGTACAGAGCCCCGCTGCCCACAATCCTCGTCCGTGTCTTCTGATCAGGTCCACAAGTCGTTCAGTGAAGAGTCTTCCAGCATGTATCCAGCTCCGTCGGTAGCGCACCCCCCCAGGATGTGTCATATGGAGGTTCTTCTTTACAAGGTGATCTGCCCGTCCCAGTATCCAATGCCAATCTTGGCACAGCGTCTATGGAGATAGATGACGGCTCATCCCTGGCCCAGCGCAGAACCAAACGTGTTGGTGTTCACATGCCGAAGCGCTTTAGACAGTATGAAGATATACTCCCACAGCCTCCCCCAAGCACTCCAGGCCACGCTGCTCAACAACCAAACTCTGTTCCGCCCGCAAAATCCATCGAGGTACCTACCACAGCTTGTACACCATCGCAATCTGTTCCTTTCTGCACGCCAAGGAATGTTTTCGGACTTGTGCGCCAGTTTTTTTCTTCAACCCCCCTGTCCCATGACCCGGAAGAGGCTGTAACATTCCAAGATATCAACTCTATCCCCCCTGTGGCTCCAGCAGAATTGGATAGCCATGCCAAGCCTCGCGACTCATTTCACCCATACCCCAATCAAATGTCTTTCAATCTTGGCCATTGGTACTGGAACGGTAGTGTACAGAAGTCACAAGAGAGCTTCAAGGAACTGCTCAATATTGTCGGACGCCCAGATTTTGATCCTGAAGATGTGTGATGTACACACTGGGACAAGATCAACTCACAATTAGGCGCAAGCATTAATGATGAGGAGGGATATGAATGGGAGGATTATGATGCAGGTTGGCATAAGACAGAAGTAAACATCCAAGTACCTTTCTCTCATACCACAGCTCAGCCGGATACTCAACCTTACGTTGGAGCTCAACTCTACCATCGACCTCTGGTATCGAATATTCGGGAGAAACTTGCCAATGTCCATGATGATGAACAATTTCACTATGAGCCCTATCAACTGCGATGGAGCCCCCCCCATTTACCCCATGAGGTGAACATTCAGGGCGAATTATATACTTCGCCAGCGTTCATGGATGCACATCACGAGCTTCAGGCTTCTCCTGGCGAAGCAGGATGTGACTTACCCTGTGTGGTTACAGCACTCATGTTCTGGTCAGATGCCACACAGCTGATGACGTTCGGTAACATGAGACTATGGCCGGTATACATGTATTTTGGAAACGAGTCAAAATATCGCCATTGTAAGCCATCCTGTCACCTGGCTAATTATGTTGCCTACTTTCAAAAGGTATGTCGGTCATTTCTCCTCTATGTTTAAACTCGCGACTTTGACAGCTTCCGGATTCATTTAAAGATTTCACAGGGTCTTACACCGAAGGCAAGGGTGTTGGCCGTGAATGTACCACACATTGCCACCATGACTTGTTCCAAGCTTAGTGGAAAGTTATGCTCAACAACGAGTTTTTAGAAGCCTACAAACATGGCATCGTAATTCTCTGTTGTGATGGCATGGAACGCAGATTTTACCCGCGGGTATTTACCTATTCCGCAGACTATCCCGAAAAGTGAGTCATAAATACTTGTCTGTAAGATACATAAACTCACCTTGGCCAGGGTCCTCGTCGCTACTATCTGGCAGCTAGGAGGTTGTCCTTGCTCGCGATGCCTTATACCCACAAACAGGCTTCATCACCTGGGCAAGAATCGTGATAGGCAACAGCGTAAGACACTTGCGCGTGCCGATATGTCGAGGAGTCAGCTGGTTGCCACCACATGGAACCTTATCTATGAGAAGAACTTTGGTGTAGGCAGCACAGCAGTTGAGTCAATTCTCAAGGATGAATCGTGGGTACCGACCTCTGTGAGAATGACCATCAATTTGTTGTCTTGCCTTTACTGACGTATCATTAGAACGCGTTTTCAGACTCCCTTGGTTCATTTGGACTCAATATTTTTATTGTGCTTGTCATCGATCTCTTACACGAGGTCGAGCTTGGAGTATGGCGCATGCTTCTAATTCATTTACTCCGGATTCTTACCTCCTTGGACAAGGACTTGATCCATGAGCTTGACAGGAGGTCAGCCAAATATCTCAGTAACGACTTGGTGGACTAACACTTGACTTCTACAGGTATAGGCAGGTCCCTCCATTTGGACCGGCGACAATCAGGCAGTTCTGTTCAAATGTATCCGAGATGTCGAACATGGCTGCACGGAATTTCGAGGATCTTCTACAAGTACGTACACTAAATGATTCTCATATGTCTTCATGTGCTAATTCTGTCTAAGTGTTCTATCCTGGTCTTTGACGGCCTTTTCCCCGGTGCTCACAATACTATCATTATCGATCTCCTTTTCACCATGTCACACTGGCACGGACTTGCAAAGCTTTGCCTACATTCTGACCTAACTTTAGATATTCTTGACCAGCAAACAACCAAACTCGGTGAACGGTTTCATCAATTCAAGGACAAAGTATGCCCCTCATATCAAACTCAGGAGCTCGATTGTGAAGTTGGCGCACAATCTCTCCAGCAGGCAAAAGGAATGGCCAAATGGACAGGGACTAGCAATGGACACGACCCCAAACAAGCTTCCCAAGGTTCCAATGCTAAAGATAAAGAAAAAGTGAGACCGGAGCAGTCGCAGAATCCACCTGGACCAATGCAACCGTGGAGGAAAAAATCGTTCAACATTAAGACTTACAAGTTCCACATCCTGGGAGATTATGTTGCCTACATCTGTCACTTTGGCACAACAGATTCGTATAGTACAGAACCGGTAAGTTGCAGCCCACGATCCATCCACCCATTAACCCAAATTTTATCAGGGAGAGTTGGAGCATTGAATGCCAAAAGGCCGATACCATTGCACTGACCAAAACACATTTGTTCGCCAACTAACTCAGATAGAACACTGTGAGGTGCGCTTGCGCCACATCAAGCAACACCATCAAAATGGAGTCCCTCATACAGATCTACACGAAATAGCGAACAATCCAAAACTACACCACCACATTGGTCAGAGTGAGAAGATATTCGATGAGTTTGGTCGGTACCTCCAAAACCACGCAGGAGATCCTGCTATGAAGGTGAGCAACTTATGTGACTTGATGGTCATTATCCTGAGCTGTTACGCAGGACTTCCTACCTCGGTTGAAGGAACACACTCTCTACCGCCTCAAGCCGAAAACCACCGAATCACTTGGGGGGGGATCAGCTTGTTCCGACCAGCACAATTCGATTTCATTAAGCATAATCGAATTTATCACCACAACCTTGCCCGCTTCAACTACACTACCTATGACGTTCGAAGGGCTCAAGATGTTGTCAACCTGAGGACACCACACTGTAACATTATGTTACTTCAAGATGATGACAGTCATGGTGGCCACTATCATTATGCCAAAGTAATTGGTATACACCATATTAACGTTGTGCGCGCCGCAAACGTATATGAGTCTCACCAAGTAGAATTTCTCTTCGTTCGCTGGTATGAATCCGCACAGACTCACGCATGGAGCACACGCACTTTGGAGTGCGTTCATTTCCAGCCTCTGGAAAATGAGAATGCTTTCGGCTTTGTGGACCCAACCGACGTACTCAGGGCATGCCATATCATACCTGCCTTTTCTCGAGGCCAGTGCAATCCAGGTGAATGTGGGATTTCCACTCTCGCGGGAGACAAACACGACTGGCATGAGTACTATGTCAATAGGTAAGTGGACCTGCATCCCATGATGATGACAACGACTAATACTGGGACTTTAGCTTTGTTGATTGTGACACCATCATGCGCTATCACTACGGCCTTGGGGTGGGTCATGTGTACTCTCATCAAGAAAATATTCTAGAAGATCCCTGCTTGGCACCCCGCTCTAATACACAGACCACAATGCGGACGGATGAATGTGCGGAAAGCCGGGGAAACCTTGGGAAAACCACGCTCCAACAACCTCCTATTGATGATGACGACAATGGTGATGAACAGGACAAAGATGAGGATCACGTTGGCATGGAGGATCATGATTTCTTCGATCAGGGGCTTAATGCTAGCACGGACTCCATTGTCCAGGCTCTGGACGACATGTTTACGACATACCATACTTTTGATTACGAGGATTGATAATATCACTATGTTAATTGGTAGTTTGACGCTTCTTCCTGGCGGCTCTTTTCTGCATTGCCAATCATTGACTGGTTACTACTACTTTTTTCACTACTCGCCTCGCTAATCTCTGGCGCAGCCTGATGCATCTGGTGACGAGCTCTTTGCCGGCATTGCAATCCCTGGCGTAGTCTGACGCATCTGGCCGACAGGCTCTTGGCTGCATTGTGATCCCTGGCCATCAAACATACATTTCACTAACCCAATCTCTGGTATTGTGATCACTGGCGTGCCCTGATTCGCCATCAAACGTACTTTTCACTAACCCAATATCTGGTGTAGCCTAACACTTCTGAGTTTCACTGGCGGTTCCTTACCCCATTCCCAATCCCTGGTATGGCGGTGATTTTCACTATGCTAACATCTGGTATAGCCTGATACCCTCTTGCTGGCCGTTCTTCACTGAATTGAGAATGTTTGGCGTGTACTGACTCACCTTCACTTCTAGTTTCGGACGCATGTAAGTTGATTGGCACTGATCCCTGGCACTGATTCCTGGGGGTGCTCGCTCGTAATTCATTGCCTAGTGGTTGAAGGCGGCAAATGGGGCACACCCAAATATTTATTAGGGTCTCATTTGGTGTTGTTTCCTTCACCTTTCCACTCTCCCACTCACAAGACGCAACAAATGATACTGCCAGGATTTCTTTATCCTCCAATCTTCATCTTCATACCAGCTGCAGGCGAGGTTGCACAATTATCGTTCAATAATGTAAGTACAGTTTTCACTGAACCATCCGCATCATCACTGACAACCCTGCAGATCGACGAGGTTCACTATCACCAATAAGTGTGACTTTCTGATTGACTTGTTTCTAGCCCTTTCATGGATTCTCCGATCTTCTCTTTCTGGGGTATACCGTGCATGAAGGGCAACTATCACCAGTTTATGTGAGGCTATAATTCTCAAATCTAATTATTCCATCTCATTGTGCTCGTTTACAGTGGCCTCGAGAGCACATCCATCTCGCGGACGCATCCCATGCTGTCATGAATCATATAGGCTACCTGGCTACTGGCAGCGATAAACTATATGACATCTACGAGATACAGGTGAGAGCTCTATCATACTGTGTTAAATTTTGATGCGATGGACATATTAGGAGAACGGTTCGACCTTTCTCAGGAATATCAGTAGCTTGTTTTGTAAGGGCAATGCAATTAAAAGGGAGGCTTCTCCCGTCTGGACAGTGAGTGCTTCCATTGCTAGCACGTTGCTGTACTCATCACGCCGAATACATAGCTCAATATGCTCCAGAACATTCATCATATCCCCATTTCACGAAGCCACATTTCCATTAGGGTTTCCGCCTCCTGCACCACCCCTCGTTATCACGGTTGAGCACCCTCCGCAGCCTTTCTGTCTGGTAGCAGCGACGTCGCCATACCCATCCCTGGATGACAATTACGAATCTACAGGACGAGGCATCACAGCATCTATATATGGCACCACCACTGTCGAGGAAGGGGACATAAATATCCCAAGTGCCCTTGAGGATGATGACTTCGCCGTTCAGGCGCCATCCTTTCACCTGGAACTCTCCTGGATAGTGGAATCTAGGCTGGATATCCTTGACAGTTCTGAAAAACAGTCGCTCTGAGTTTCATTGGTGAATTCATCTTGGGGAAAGCCATTTCAGCTGGGAAAATGTCTTTATTCAGGACACTTGTTGGTCGGGATTCCAGAAAACCCATTTAATATGCAACCCACATTCGCAAGGCAGTTGATAACCATGTGTTTCATCCGAGCAGTCCTTTATTACAATACAACGTTTGAAGCGCTACTTGGAGAACAATGTAAGTGTCTGGTTCTAGTTCTGTACGCCAATAGCTAACGGAATGGTCAGTGAAGATTAAGAACACTGCTGAGATCGAAAGTGAAGTGGGCTGGTCATATCTAAGGAACAGAGTACGTTCGTTCTGATGTGTTGCCCTCGCTCACTCTAAAACATTAGGGACAGTTCAAGGACTCGCACATAGATTATACTTCCAACCTGCGGAAGGTGGCAAGATGTAGTGCGTCTTCACTGACTGGATTTGTCATCAGCAAAGAGCATAGACACCAGAGGATTCTCGATTTGGTCGTTCTCCTCAACTCGGACAATGTGCAATGGGTAAGAGACAAGAAACTGAATAATTGATGCTGAAGACTTTCGTCCGTCAGGTTCAACAAGGAATCAGTGATCTTGTTACTACGCAGGCTTTTAAGGAAGTCCTATGGGTCGCATTGATGCGACCTCTCCCTGAACTTGCTGATGTCCATGGACGGATGGTGGATTTATTTCCCAGGGACATTAAAGACTGGAATGGCAATCTACGATGCAGTACTGTATGCTCACTCATCATGCTAGTGAGCCTTTTCTCCATCATAGCACATAGCAATGACGAAACCATGCCTCTATCAGATGTACCAGGCCTTTACTCATGGTATGAATGTGCAGGTGCAGTGTTACCTGAAAGCGCCCCAGCTACATCCACGAGTCATGGCTGCTTGCAATGGGATGTATATGTGCCCAGAGCAATTCCCTTCCTTCTCCGAAGCGATCAAACAACTACCTTCCTTACGGTCAGTGTCCTTTGCACAGATTTTGATCTCGCTCATTGTTTGCATGCATTCAGGGAAGTGAATGTCTTCGGTATGGATACCAAGAATGGAATCCCAAAAGTAACAACAATACAGGGAGTGAGGCGGGTGAAGACCTTGACCGATATTTCACCCATACAAATCAATAGCGCCCTGGATTTCCAAGTTCCCTATGTGCGGTTTTCATTTCTGGCTCCCAGCCACCATGTGGCGATGCACATTTCTCACTTCTTCACGAAGCCTTAATGTACACCGGTAGAGTAGTCGCAACTTGAAAACGAGTTTTTTGTATATTCCATGCGCAAATATCAGAAACAGATCGCTCTTCTACACGGCAAAACATTGATTTTAGAATTCTGATGACGTGTGTTGGCCGCTTATCATATCGTACATACATTGTAGGGGCGTGTATGAAAAGCATTGCCGGACACAGAAAGAGTTTAAATAAATGTGTAAGTACGGGATCAAACTCAGAGCCTCCATGACCAGTAGCGCAAAGACGGTGACAATACCATAACACTACGGGGTCTTTGATTTGCAGTGTTGGAAATAATATATAACAGGTAGTCTAATATGTATGTAAGAGGTACGGTATGTCAATGGTGCAGATCACATGACTATGTTTGTCATTATTTGGTGTGACAGAATGATATAATCTTACTGTCATCTATATCACCATTCACAAACACCAAATAAGGAATATTCATGGCAAGTATAATCAGATCCTCCCAATCATTTATACTGACACTTGCGGACATCAGACAATGGCTCGGGTCGCACATTCGCCTCAGATCGGAAGCGATTCTTGCGTAAGTTTCGTCGCATACATAGTTGAAATATAATCTCACATTTTGCAGACACAATTTGAGTGGTGGATAGCAAATAGGGTATGCATTTAGTAACGCATCACCGTCACGGAGCCTGACTTCAGGACCTGAGGCGGCTGCTTCTCCGTGGCCCCAAGCATCACATCGCATCAGGCAATTTGCGCGCCTCTGTGCCGACGGTCTTGCTCATGTGGCACAACGCGTGGCGCAACACGTGACGCAAAGCGTAAATTCAGTGATGCAGAGTGTACGTGTTTTTATTTGACAATCAGAAAACCAAAAACTAAAAATGCTCTAGCTATGAACATTATGAACCGCACTTCAAGCTTGTGCCGCTACAGTCATACCAACATACCACAGCACTACCTAGTAGTGCTATGATCTACCTACTACCCCCATATGCATAACTCATGTGATTGACTGATGATTCATATCACATTACAAGTCCAAAAGTAGATCACATATCATCATATCTGTAACCCACTAACACCACTGATACACTAGCAGCAGGGTATACCCTGGTATACCACAATATTTAATGATATCTCACACTGGAACATTCTGATGATTTCACGATCTTGCTACGATCTTGCTTGTTGGTTCAAATTGAAGAATCTTATCATAGTTGATTTTCACGCTTGATTTCAGATCTCCAAAGATCAAGAGAATCGGTGGATGATGAGCGAGATCTTTTAAATTTATGACATATCCAGAAAAGGAAATTCTGAAAACAGTTTTTGATTCAGAAATGCAGGCAAATACAACCGCAGCACAACAACCTCACATGCTACCATTTCCCGAACGTGCTCAACTTTAAGTTTAGAAATGTATGGGCGGTCTGAGCTTGGTGCGAATGATTGCTCGATACTGATGCTGATGGTATGATTTTTGTTCAAAGGTATGCGATGTGTTTGAGGTGCTTAGTGATCCGGTGAAAAGGAAGGTGTGTATTCCCCATGCTTATGTCTTTCTTGAAATGATGGGCGCTTACATATCTTCTGGACTTAGGCTTATGACGACCGCATTCAGCTGGCTCAGAACAACAAGAAAATGTGGGATGAGCAGCACAACAGGTGGGTCAAGACGCATGAAGAGTGGGCACATCAAGCCAAGGAACGCAGCGAGGCACGTATGAAGGAACGTGCAGATTTCTATGAGAGCCTCAAGCGTATAAAGGAGGAGAAGCAGCGATATGTGGAAATGGTTGAACAATTCTATCAGGAGCTGCGCGAATGCCACCCAGAGTGGGAATCGCGTAGGCAGGTTGCGCTACAGGTACGCTGCTCACATTCATGTTTTGTGAGCATCGTCCAATTTGATTGTTTTATATGAAGCAAAAAGAAATGGCGGACAAAGGCCAAATACTTTCACAACCCATATTTTCATTCCTTTACGTTCACTCCTTGAAAGACATTGACCCTGACCCTCGTCCCCGGAGACTCACCACCGCGCCCAGACCGCTTACTACAGCTACCCGACCAAGCTCATACCTGGGCTTGGCTGGAGGGGCTATTGACTTCACTGAAGAACGTGCACGATCTGGCAAACACAGCTGAACTAATGACATGGGAGTATATACTATTACATTCTCCCATTAATAAACATTAAAACTAGTATCAGATTTCTGGCCATCTGCAGCTGTGGTGTCCACAGCCCCATAGTTGGTTTCCATATGTGCGTTCAATCACACAGGCGAGTCATTCGAGCATGACGATCAATCTGTTTGGATCTTATGATAACACCCAGTCCGCATTCTGGGACGGTGTCCTTGTACTCAACAAATTTGCACTCAACATGTTGTGGTCCAGTTCTTCCACGAAACGCTTGACATTTCCTATGACGCTTTTGCACAAACTATAATGACAAGGTGGGCAGGGTGCGGCGTCTCCACCGCTCACACAGATTGAATGCACCATGACGCAGGTTTGTTTTGAAGTTGTGATGCTCTGTATCCATACTGACAATAAGACAGATACTGATAGCGCACATCAAGGCATTATGGTACAACCCATCGTGGCGGCACCAATTCTGCGCGAAGTCGCTATTCGACTGGCACGAGCTGTTTGCCGTGTTCATGGACGTGTGTGTGCACCTTGCGCCCTTGGTGAGTGTAGCAAAAGGAAGCAATACCCTGTTGGCTCAGTGGACGATGTCTATTAGCAAGACCCAAAAAAGCTTGACCACATCCGTCGCACCAGGGTAGCTGTGCTGATGTATAGGCTTTCTGTAATCCACGAAGTTGTTTTATCGGGATTCCAAACTGTCACTGTACACAAATGAAGAGCACGTGTTTGCATATTGGTATGTCGTACAAGTGCTTGAAATGCACTTGTCCTGCATAGATCAACTTATGCCAGGCATGTCAAATGGTGCGTGGTTCAATATGTATAATGGCTAGAGTTAATCATTTTCATCCAGATTCAAATGCCTACTTTGAGCTGTCATATCAGTCGCAATTCCTCACAGCATTGCAGTCCCTCTCAATAGCTATCTTTGCTATAAGTAGTGGTGAATTGTCGCTCAATCCAGATCTTAACTCGACGTAAAGATCACGGCCAAACAAACGACCTTCTCGTGGTGACACACGAGGCTCAATTTTCTGCGGCGCTACAAGTGGGCTTTCACGCCTGAGTATGAAGACATTGATGTACAACCCTTCAGACATCCCAGCTTCACTAAGTTTGCTACTGCGTGTGAGTCTATGCAAAAGGCAAGTGTTCACAGTACACAGTAACTGGCAATAATTGACTGTCTAAATCGATTATAGGATGAAAAATACCTCTCACTGGACAAAATCACGCTCGCCAAAGAAATTCTATCATGCTTGCTGACGTCACCCGATGATTGGGCGGGACAATGGAATGAAGAACAGAAAAAGGTA